>JAVQJX010154821.1:0-18627 GCA_036025115.1 Ambassis agassizii
TGTGTGTGTGTGTGTGTGTGTGTGTGTGTGTGTGTGTGTGTGTGTGTGTGTGTGTGTGTGTGTGTGTGTGTGTGTGTGTGTGTGTGTGTGTGTGTGTGTGTGTGTGTGTGTGTGCCAGCCTGACACTGTGGCTCTCATGTGGAGCAGATTGCACAGATAACTCCCATACCACTCTGGGCAGGCCGCCCGTTAGCTGCCATTGATTCGCTGACCTTTTGGCCCGCTTTCCCTTCCCCTTCCCCCCCCCTCCTCCCCCCTTTTCCTCCCGCTGTCTCCCGTGCAGACCTGCCACCTGGAACGCCAGATGCCTTCGCCCAACTGTTGACCTGCCCCTACTGCGACCGGGGCTACAAGCGTTTGACATCGCTGAAGGAGCACATCAAGTACCGCCATGAGAAGAACGAGGAGAACTTCGCCTGCCCCCTGTGCAACTACACGTTTGCTTACCGCACTCAGCTTGAGCGGCATATGGCCACACACAAGCCTGCGAGGGATCAGGTGAGGAGGGGATTTCTCTCTTCTTCTTCTTCTTCTTCTTCTTTCATTTCTGAGATCATTTTTTCTGATTGGCAATCATTATTAATTTTTCATGGCATTTTGAAGATGCAGATCCTTTAATGGTAATAACTTTAATTGAGGCCCTAAATGGTTTTTTGATGGCCCTCCCTGATATGATTTTCCAGTCTCGTGTTCACGATCCAATGATTGTGTTAATTTCCAATTTGGAAATTTTTATCAGCTCCTTAACTTCACTTCACTCCTGGCCTTTAATGTTCTTCTGGTGCAGCCTGAAGTCGTAGCACTCCATCAAACCACCCCCACCCTCCTCCTCCTCCTTTCCCTTCCCTTGCACTTCTAATTTCATGCACTGCATAAACAGCTGTGTGGATTTTCTCCTGTATGTCTGAGATATATAACGTGAATCTGCTGGCAGTTAGCATGAATCACCTCAAAGTCCTGCGAGGTGAAAACACATCCAGCAGTTCCGGCTGTTTAACTCGCATGTCAGCTTTAAGTTGAGGAGATGTGTGCTCAGATAGATTGTGGCTCTTGCACATCAGGGGGTAATTATAACAGAAACTGGTGCAGTAAATTTAAAAGTAGTGGATGATTAAAAGGGAAGAATTTATCACTGAAAATGTTTAGCTTCTTCTTCTTCTTCCCGATATTGTAATGTAAGTCGTGCTATAAAAAAACGCAGTGAGCCAATGACAGATGATATCATGTACCCTGATGCTCTGCGGTGTTCAGTCCCAGGTCGTGGGTGTTGTGTTGTGCTCTCTGAAGCGAGGATGACAGGCTCAGACTGTGGCTGATTTGATCAGATGTCAGCAGCCAGCACTTTCACCTGATCTACCAGCTGGGTGTAAACGTGAGCAGATGGGCCGGGCCGAGCCAGGCCGCCGCTCCCCCCCCACCCCCATCTCCTCTCCGATCCTCATATTACAATGCGGCCGCAGACTCCTATTCAGCCTCTGCAGGTCCTTGATCTTTGATTTGTAAATGAGCTAAGAGCTAATCCTCCAGATGCTGTAGGTGGCGCTGTACTCTGGTAATTAAGAGCAAACTGAGGAGGAGCCAGATTAGCATAAAGAATAATGTGCTGATAGGTAAACATGTGTGTTTACACGCGTTAATACTCCTCCTCCTCTTAACCAATTAGCTGAAATATGACTAATTAGAGGTTATACATATGCAAACATCCAGTCCAATCCAGCCGCGTCCCCGCCCACGAACAGCAGTGGCAGCATTTTGCCGGTTTGCCATTCACAATTACACACACGGAGCAATTGTGTCTTATTAGCAGCGGTGGTGAGACTAAACTTTACCGGGCAGGGGTCCTCTCGGGGGGGAGGAGGTGCTGGTGGAACAGCTGTTGCTGTTTGTTTATGCAACTCAGCAACATAGGAGCGGTGGGGTCCCTCTCCGGCGCTTGGCGGGGCCTCGACTCTCCCTGCTTGATCTTTGAAGGTTGGGGCTGTTTGAACAATTCCTCCCAGTCCTCCCAGTGTCCTGCGCGCCACCATCTGTCTCCCCAGGAATGTGGGTAGAGTCAGCACACACCCCAGAATTTGTCAAGGCTGAGCTGGGAGGAGGGAGTGTGTGTGTGTGTGTGTGTGTGTGTGTTTTTGTCCCCCCTTCAGCACAGAAAATGTCTCCTTTTTGTATTATTTACCGACATCCCCACCTCCCACTTGGAATTAATCGTTTACACAGTCGGTGTTGTCACTGTGTATTATATTTTGATTTTTTTTTTAATTGCAAATTCGACAAGTGATGTTTACCTTTTGAACAGCAAGTCTTATTAAAGAGACATTTGAGGTTTTTAGGAGGAAAAAAAGAGCCAATTACTGTGAAACTGATGTGAATGCAGGTATGCAGGATGAAGGCAGGAGAGAGGCGTCTGATTAGGACCAAATTAATGAAAAGTAGATCAGATCGCCGCTTCTAATGAAGGAGAAACGCTCTAAAAAAAGACTCTTTTCATTTATTCTATTTTCTTGGCTGCCAAATTCTAAAGGCAGGCCTCCTTTGGCTGAGCAGCCAGGAAATTAAAAGGTATGTGATTCTCTGTGTTATCACCGCCGCTGCCTGTAGTCGTGGTGCGAGTAGAAAGCCAAGATGCTCCGTTTGGCGAGCAGCAGCCAGGCTGAGGCTGCTTCTGCTTGTTGTCATGCCGACCAATTGTGATTATTTGTTGATCTCTCACCCCCCACGATGTTTGTGCATTTTTTTTAATATCTCTGTGTGTGTGTCTCCTGCAGCACCAACTGCTCAACCAAGCAGCCGGCAACCGCAAGTTCAAATGCACCGAGTGCGGCAAGGCCTTCAAATACAAGCACCATCTGAAGGAACACCTCCGGATTCACAGCGGTGAGCATCACTTTATTTTTTTTATGTTTTTTTATGCTAAAAGAGAACAGCTGTGTGATTAAATTGTTGTGTGTGTTTTCTGTTCCAGGTGAAAAACCGTACGAGTGCTCCAACTGTAAGAAGCGCTTCTCCCACTCGGGCTCCTACAGCTCCCACATCAGCAGCAAAAAGTGCATCGGCCTGATCGCCGTCAACGGCAGGATGCGCAGCAACATGAAGGCGGGCTCCTCCCCAACCTCCGCCTCCGCCTCGCCCACCAACACTGCCATCACCCAGCTGCGCCAGAAGCTGGAGAACGGAAAGCCGCTCGGCCTCGCCGACCACAACAACCACCTGAACATCAAGACGGAGCCGCTGGACTTCAACGACTACAAGCTGATGATGGCGTCTCATGGATTCGGCGCCCCCGGGCCCTTCATGAACGGAGGAATGGGAGGGAACAGCCCGCTGGGCGTCCACCACAACTCGGCCGCCCAGAGCCCCCTGCAGCATCTGAGCATGGCGGGGCTGGAGTCGCAGCTGCTGGGCTACCCCGGGCCGCTGGCCAACAACCTGAGCGAGGTCCAGAAGGTCCTGCAGATCGTGGACAACACTGTGTGCCGGCAGAAAATGGACTGCAAGCCGGAGGAGCTCTCCAAACTCAAAGCCTACATGAAGGAGGTGGGATCCCAGATGGAGGAGCAGAAGCAGGCGCTGACGGCGGCAGGGGGGGCTCAGGTGGGCCTTCCGCTGGTCAATCACAACGGCGCCACCAAAAGCATCATCGACTACACGTTAGAAAAAGTGAACGAAGCCAAAGCCTGCCTCCAGAGCTTGACAACAGACTCAAAGAGACAGATTAGCAATATCAAACGAGAGAAATCCAACCACATGCTTGAAGGAGGTGCGGATGAGAAGCAGGAAAACAACACGTTTACACCTTACACTTGCCAATATTGCAAAGAAACCTTCGCCGGGCCAATACCTTTGCACCAACACGAACGCTACCTTTGCAAAATGAACGAGGAGATCAAAGCTGTGCTGCAGCCCAGTGAGAACCTGATGGCCAACAAACCAGGGATCTTCATGGAGAAGAACGCCCACTTAACCTCCTCCATGCTGTCTGAGAAGGGACTCACTGGGCCTCTTAACCCTTACAGGGACCACATGTCCGTGTTGAAGGCGTACTTCGCCATGAACATGGAGCCCAACTCGGAGGAGCTGCTCAAGATTTCCATAGCGGTCGGCCTCCCTCAGGAATTCGTCAAGGAGTGGTTCGATCAGCGGAAGATGTACGGGTACAGCACCACCAGGACCCCGCCGCTGGAGCACCGCACCAACGCCGATATGGTTGTCGGAACAAACAACCACCACACTCCACCTAAAGACTCTTTGGCAGCTAGGTCGCCCCTGTCCCTAATGAAAGCTGCTGACCGCATCACGTCCCCCTCCATCGCCGAGCTCCACAACAACGTCAACAACTGTGACGGCAGCAGACACCTGAAAAACCACCAGTTCAGCGGCAGCACCAAAACCGCTGGCGACAAGTTGGACCACTCCCGCAGCAACACGCCCTCCCCGCTGAATCTGTCCTCCACATCTTCCAAAAACTCCCACAGCAGCTCCTACACTCCAAACAGCTTGACTTCTGAGGACCTGCAGGCCGAGCCGCTGGACCTGTCCCTGCCCAGACTCATGAAGGAACCCAAGCATGCACTGACCGTGAAAAGCAGGCCGAAAGTCAACAGCATCACCGTCGACCTCAGCGGCATCCCGTCTCCAAGAGAGCACTTCGAGGAGCCTTTGAATCTGGCCTATCTCAAGAAGGATTTCTCAGGCGCCACCAACAACGGAAACCTTGAAAAAAGCACTAGCCCCATCTTCGGCATTAACCCCTTCGCCGCCAAACCCCTGTACACGTCACTTCCACCTCAGAGCGCTTTCCCGCCTGCCACATTCATGCCCCCGATGCAGGCCAGCATACCGGGCCTCAGGCCCTACCCGGGCATGGATCAAATGGGCTTCCTACCACACATGGCCTACACTTACGCAGCAGGGGCAGCTACCTTTGCCGAGATGCAGCAGAGGAGAAAGTACCAGCGGAAACCAGGTTTCCAGGTAAATAAGCCACCTGTGGTTTTGTTAAAGCCCCAGGCTCCGTCAAAAAAACGATCTGAACTCATTTCTGTACTAATTAAAGACGACTTCAGAGGCAGCAGAGAGAGAGAGAGAGAGAAGCGCTCACCTGAGCTAGACTGATAAACAGCTGCGACCCGCCGTGCAAAAAAAGTCAGGCGTCATTAGCACTGTTAGCTGCTAAATATCAAACAAATAAGTAGAAATCTGCTCCCTCTCCTCCTCCTCCTCCTCCTCTCTTCCTCTCTAATTGTGGCGCTGTAAATTTCTCTGACTCCGCCTGGTATTTTGTTATTAAAAGTGGGTGAAAGGCCTTTGTAAAAATGACAAAGGTGAGCCCCGGAGCTGTGCACTTCTCTGAAATTTCCCATCGCAACTTTGCTGCATTTTAAAGAGAGAGAGAGCCGAAGCCGAAATGAGCTCCTACATGTGGATTAATAATGCACAGTCTCCATGTTCATTACCAGTGACTGCTGAAGGCTGTTTAACATAGAGGGAACCATTCTGATGAAAAAAAGTATTAATAATGTTTCCTATTCTAAGTTATTAAATTAGATTTTAAAAATACAGCTACAGGCGTTTAGTTCAAATTGATTGCAGAGTGATAGTGGTCCCTTCTTAAAACACAGCGTCCCCACATTATCACACACATATTCATTAAAGGTGCACCTTCTGATTTTAATCATTATATGAGTTTGCAATTTCAAGAATGGCCCTCTAATGTTGGAATATTGTTCTCCATCAATTCATATTTAAGAGTAATCTTCATCATAAAAGGCTGCAGACAAAATTAGACCACATGATAAAAGATGGCTCATATTAAAGTTTTATCAAAGAAATTCTTTCTTTTTGCACATTTGTTGATATTTACTGTCATGTTTTTCTCTCTCTCTTCTGTCTCCTTTGTGTTTCTTTTTTTTTTTATTTTAAACAAAAGGGGGATCTGCTCGACGGTACTCCAGATTACTTGTCAGGGCTGGACGACATGACAGACCCAGACTCCTGTCTGTCGCGGAAGAAGATAAAGAAGACCGAAAGTGGTATGTACGCGTGTGACTTGTGCGACAAAACATTCCAGAAGAGCAGTTCCCTTCTAAGACACAAATATGAACACACAGGTATATACTGTTCTAGACCCTTATTTTAAACCCCATGCTTTTTTTGATTATGTTTTAAATGTTTGTGTTGACAAATCCTATCAAGTATTATTATATATATATCTATATATATATTTTTATGTTTACCCCCCCCCCTTTTTTTCTTCTTCTTCTTTCCTTCTCTGTTTAAGTTGTTTAACCAAACTGCTTCTTCATTGACAGGGTTGCTTAAGTTTAGCTTGAGAGGCCACGCCCCTTTCCTCCTCTCAGGCCACGCCCACTTGTGTATAAACCATGTTTTCATGGGGGCTTTAAATTGTTGTTAAAGTGTGTTCTTTTGGAGTGCAGGTAGCTCTCTGCTCATGTGCTTGTCCTCTTTATTTTCCAATCATATAACCATTCTTTGCTATCTTTAAAAGACACACATCAATTCACCTAGAAGACAGAAAAGAGGGCCCTAATGCCTTTATCGGGCCCCATTATTGGCGATAGATCCCATCAGCAGAGCAGCGCTCAGAAGCTTCAGAGCGCTGATAACAAGTCTTTCATTATAGTTATTATACAGAGATCCTCTTTCACTGGGTTGCATCATTTATTTTATCTGTAGCGCGGCGCTTTTTTCATGTTATCTGCTCGGACATAAAAGGAAGGAAGGGAGGGTGAACTCTCTCTCTCTCTTTCTTTCTTTTTTTTTTAAAAATAATAAAATAAATAAAAGCTGCCTTATCACTGCTAACTCACAAGTGGAGTGCAGGATCCAGATGTTGGGCTGTCAGGCGGCCATATTTCCACACGTGGTGAGCAGCACGGAGACGCCATAATGAGACGTTTCTTAGTTGTGGTTTTTTTTTTTTTTTTTGAATGCAGGTAGAGTTTTAAAAAAAAAAAAAAGTGTGACCACATTACAAGTGGCAGGACATTTATTCAGTCAGACAGTTTATGGCCTTGTGTCGTAAAAAAGCAGCTCACCCTGCCCTTTGTGGCCGCCTCCGGTTTCTCATTTCTGCCCTGAAGGAGCCACAGCCCAAAACCCTAACCAAGAAGCTGAATTGTGCTGTGAGATAAGCAGGGTAACCCCGCCCCTCCCTCCTCTTCCTCCTCCTCCTCATCCTCCTCCTCTCCATATTGGATTTGTTTACTCCTTTGTCGCGCCTTCTCTGTTTGTTTGCTTTGCAGTACTTTATTTATGTTGCATTCATCAGAGTGGCACGCAGGCCTAAAATAAGTAGTTGTGGTTGAGTTTCTTCATGCTTTTAACCACAGGAGGGAATTTCCATAATGTGTGCCCGTGAATGCGAGCACACTTTCTCATCGAATAAACAAATAGCCTGAAGTCAGAGTTGGATTTAATGCTCCGTGATGTCATTTTTTGCTCCATCCAGTTCATCAGAGTTTTCCCTCCACATTTTTTGCTTTGCTCTGACTTTGTGTGTGATTTGCTGTAGCTGCAGGACATGCGACGCAGGCGACTCACGTCCCCCCTCCGCTCTGTGTTTTGTGTCTCCGCAGGCAAGAGGCCGCACCAGTGCCAGATCTGCAAGAAAGCCTTCAAACACAAACACCATCTCATCGAGCACTCCAGGCTGCACTCGGGGGAGAAGCCGTACCAGTGCGACAAGTGCGGGAAGAGGTTCTCCCACTCGGGCTCCTACTCGCAGCACATGAACCACCGCTACTCCTACTGCAAGCGGGAGGCCGAGGAGCGGGAGGCGGCCGAGCGGGAGGCCCGCGAGAAAGGCCACCTGGAGCCCACCGAGCTGCTCATGAGCAGGGCGTACTTGCAGGGCATGACTCCTCAGGGTTACCCGGAGCTGGCGGAGCGCGAGGCCATCCTGAGGCACGACGCCGTGAACGGAGGGATGAGAGAAGGACACAAGGAAGTGGACGGAACGTACGCAAAGATTGGACGAAGGGACGAGGAGTTTGAGGAGGAGGAGGAGGAGAGCAAGAGCATGGACACGGACCCGGACACGTTGAGGGACGAGGAGGAGAACGGAGAGCACTCGATGGACGATAGCTCGCTGGACGGCAAAACGGAAACCAAATCGGATCACGAGGACACGATGGAGGATGGCATGTAATCAGCGGCGGCGACACTTCAGAAGCTTCCCATCTTAATAAAAGTTTTACGTTTGTCTCTTTGGGTTCAGCATTCTTACCTGCTCGGTTTAAAACGCCGTGTTTTAAGCTGTACGTGCACGTGCCTGAAGCTTCCGGGAAGCTTCCTCTGACGGACTCCTCGGGGTGTGTGTGTGTGTGGAGGGGGGGGGCAAGACTCAAAGATCAATCTGGAAGGAATGAAGGAAGGAAAGGAGGGAGGGAGGGAGGCATGGGTTTGTGAAATAAGCTGCATTATGCAAACCGAACAATGAATAAAATGAATTACATTTCAAAAAATGTACAGTACTAAGGCCTAAAAATATGTGTGGTGCTAACCTCCTCAAATAAACCCCCCTGTGTTCCATAGTATTTATAGCACAACTAGTGACTTGTACAAATTGCACTCCGCTTCTATAATCATGAACAAAAATAATAAAAAGTATTGCCTATGTATATATTTATACAGTGTTGGAAAAAGAGCAGTAGTACCTGCACTACAGTCCTTCGATATTTCCTTTGTTGTCACCTACGGTGTCGTCTTTAGTTCTGCCACAAACAGCCACACTGTTTTAGGCCTCCTCCACATGAAGGAACCCGCAGCGGACTGTTTTCTGTTTTTTTATTTCCAAGATTAAGGGAAAAATTTTAAAGGACGCACGGAGATGAACTAAAAGAAAAAAAAAATGAAGGACGAAGCCTTTGTAAGGTGTTTTTTGATAAGAAAAAAAGAAGCCTTATATGCAAACCTTTTAACCTGTGTGTTTTCTGCAAGTGCCACCCTCGTATTGTGTAAAAGGAAGGTTACTTTTCTTCACCAGCTTCAGTATTATTCAAATGGTTCACCGTTGTTCTTTGAAGCACCCGTGTCAGTATTATAGGCAGCAGTTCCTTTAGTTTACATTATGTTGTGCAATGTTTTCTTTTTGTCAGTATTACACCAAACCAATTTTTTTTTCTTTGAAAAACAACAAATTGCATTCATTTTATTTGTAGGTTGAAAAAAAGAACATTATTTATGTGGCCCATTTTGTATTTCCTAATTTTATTTATTTCATACTGTTGTGTACAGTACTATAGTTCTTCAATATATAGATATATTTTAGTAAAAAGGAACATGGTGTCGATCATAGGGGCAAATTTTACGTAAAGAGAGCATTTATTGTGTTTTGAAACATTGTGAAAATGCGAAGTTTAATCTTATTTTATTTTATTTTTTTCCTTTTTATTTTCCAGTTACTGGAAAATTCCAAATTTGGGAACTTTTATACAATTGTGAAAACACTGTATTTTCGACTGAAAAAAAAATTCCACTTTCTTCATCTTTGTTTCTTTTTTTAAGCTAAAAAAAATGAAGAGGGACTGTTAAATACTATGTATGATATCATGACTGAAGAAGAATCTTTCCTGAAATGTCTTTGTAAAAGTATTATTGAATTCTTAATTTGTAATTTCTCTTGAAAATGACCCTGCTCGAATAAAAGTAGCCAAATTACAGAGTACCAAACTGTCAGCGCTTCTTGTTTATTCTACTGTTTAACATCTGGGGCTTTTATTTTGAAATATTTTTGTAAAATTGTGGATACATTTATTTTTTTACAGTAATTTTTTTTTATACAGAGAAATAATTCCTCCTTTAAACACAAGAGGCTTTTATTTTGAAACTTGATAGCTCACATTGATCTTTTATTAAAGCAGCAGCAGGAGTACATGAGAAAATCATTTTCACAGTTTTTATGGTTATAAATGAGCTCTTACGCCCTCTAAGAAAGTTCGGCCTCAGCTCTGACAGGTGGACTCCAGCAGAGGAGGAAGAGGAGGATGAGGAGGAGACATTAGACACTCACGGCCGCTCTATGCAGATTAAAAGCAACATCAAAAGGGCCGAGATGAAAGCGTGCGAAGGTTGAGCGATGCCAAACATCAGAACGCGCTTTGCATATTCCGATTATTCCTATCGATCGGATCATTCACGGACCATCCGGCAGATAAAAGAGCAGGTCTTAAATGATTAGCTGATGAATTTGATAATGCACTGTGAGAATTCTTTTTTCTTTTTTTTTTACATTTAGCTGGAAGGTCAAAGGTCAAAGAGGAAGTGATGAAACAGGGCTGCAAAGTGGAGCGCAGGCAGCCGCTTTGTGTTGTCTGCACGAATTCCACTTGTCACTCTTAGATATCGGCTCACACGGATGTTGATCCAGTCCAGTCTTACATTTACAGATCAATACTGCCTCAGACTATTAGCCGCGGGCCCAGAGGAGGACAGCTTTTAATTGCAATCAAGCTGCATGATGGAGCCCTGGATTGATTTTTTTTTTTTTTTACTGCCCTTTACAATTTTCATTTTTATATAAATACATGTTGACTGAAAGGAAAACGGCTTCACGGTTCACACAGTTTTAGAGGTGCAGTAAAAAGACGTCAGAATGGGAAAAAAACAACAACAACAACAACACAAGCGTGTAGTAGTAATTCATACGAGTGTCATGCAGCCATATGCCCGGGCCAGATTGGTGGTGTGTTTTGGACAGCTGAGCTCTGATGATTCACCGCCCGGCCTCGTTATAGACCAAAGCTAAAGTGTACATTTTGCCTCAGGCTGCTCTGCTGCCTCCACAGATACACTTAACAGTTTAAAGTCTTTTTTTCTCTCTCTCTCTTTCTCCACAACTTTTACCTGTTATACACACACCAAAGGGGATTACAACATGGAAAGAAGGCTCACGCTTTAATGCACAAAATAAGAGTGATAGGGCATGACAGAACACAGAATGAAAATAGGTTTGAGGTTTGGTTAGAGTGTTTTTTCCATGTCGGTGCTGGAGAACAGATCAGCGTCTGAAAAGGGAGGAAAAAATGAGGAGGAGGAGGAGTGAATGTTTACAGCCAGTCCAATCAATGAAGGACAGCTTAAACATGCTATATGCACACACTTGTTGGTTTCATTAATAATTACAGTATGTTTATGTATTCATCTGGACTCTTGTGAAGTTGTATTTTTTGCTGCTCTGGACTAATATCTGGAAATGTTCCTGCACTTTACACTCCTCACGTGTGCACTGATTGGAACAGAACAGGCCGCAATCACTACACCTGTGAACGTTTGACAGCCAGACGGGAGTTCTGCTGTGGAAAAACGAGCCAATTAAGGTAAAATAAAAACAGAAATACTGTCAAATGTGGTGTAAAAGTCGCGGACATGTTTGTTAAAAGGAGTTTTAAGGCAGCTGGTGGAGATGAAGAGGCGAAATATATCCGTAAGAAAGTATTTTGTGATGTTTATGAAGTTAGTGACGATACAATATATTTCTGACACTTTCAGTCACTGTAATTAGTTTAAAAGCTATTTTCACGTCCGCTAAGTAGCATGTTTGCTAATTTTCAACGGCAAGTTACGTCGTGTATTTTTCCGCTGACGTCATTACGTCATCAAACACAGGAAGTGTTTTTGTTGTTGTTGTCGTCCGCTCTGCTGCCAAAAGTATTTTAATTGCAATTAAAAACTTTATTTATCTGTCTATTTTAAACATGATATTAGATGAAGTATAAAGTGGAAACTTTCAAAGTAAACAATGTGCTGTTAAAAAATTGGTATCGAATAAAACTCAAATTAATGTTGTTATGTCTTATTTTGTCTTTCTGTGTGAGTTGTGTTTATACCTTATGCTAAGCTAATGTGTAGCTCGGTGTGCAGAAAGTTATTCATGGTTCTGGTGCTGTTTGTTGCACACCTTGGAGAGGTGCACTGATGCACCAGCTGGGGTCACAAAGGTCAAACATGAAGGCCAGCTTGAATATTCCTCATTTATCCAGAAAGTGTTTGGACAAGGAGGGAAAAAGTAGAGGAGACTCTCACACTTTTGACCTCATTAAATTATTTACATATCCCCATATGCCACCCGGACCATTCGCAGGGCACATGAAGGACGAGAGAGAGAGAGAGTGAGAGAGAGGGAGCACTCCTCGGACCTGGCACTCGGCGAGAGAAAGTTCAATGACATGCAGGGAGGAAAAGCACAAGTGACCAGCAGGGATTAGCCAATCAGAGCGTCAGAAGAGCGGCCAGCTGTTCATTCTGGCTGCAGCGAAAAGAGGCTCGGAGCAGGTGGTGCAGCCCGGTGCCAGCGGTGCTACAGAGGAGGAGAAGAAGAAGATGATAAAAGAGTGGGGATGCTGCTGCACTACTTTTGGACACCGTGTCCTCCTTTTTTCAAATGATTATTATTCATAAAAAACATTTATGTCAGTCTTTATTTATAGACCACAAGTGAAGGTAAAAGTGAGTGAGGAAGGCCATCACATAAAAATGAGTTTATTCCCTCATGTGAGTGAGTCTGAGTGCCATCGCCGCCTCCACTGAATACAGCAGCTGCAGAGCGTCACAAAGACAACAATGCTCTCACCACCGGAGGAGGAGGAGGGATTTCGGTGCACCGCGGTGATGTTGGACAGCTCTGCAAGGACCCCCGCATGGAATTTTATTAATTTGCATTTATGGTTTTTATGTGCTTGCTCCCACAGTGGAGTCATGGGATGGCCTCAGTGGAGCAGGCTCCTGCAAAGACAACAAAAAGTTTATCAGAGCTTTTTAAAGAGCTCATATTTTAATTTAAGCTTAGTCCACCTGATGGCTCAGCCACATAGAAGCTTGACTTGTAGTTATGCACAAGAAGTTCTGTGGAAACAACACAATCATGGCTGCAAGCAGAAAGAACTCAAACTTACATCTTATGCACCATAACAGTTAGACAGAGAGTCTGCACAACTGAATGCCAATAACATCTGACATTTCTTCTTTTTTTCAGTGCTGAAGAAACACAGACAGCAAGAAAAAGGAGCCGAATGGACAACAACAGGTGAAACATGTCTCTATGCTCACAGTTCAGCAGGAACTTGTCTCTTAGAATGTGCGCAGGTGCCAGTTACAGGTTTGATGACAATGATTTCCTGTCAGTCATGCAGCCTCCCTCCTCTTCCTCCTCTAAGGGAAAAGTGATTGTGTTTTGCCAATGCGTTTGTGGAAATCTTTTGATATGCACAAACACAGATTCTAATGCAGCTTTTTTGGCTGACGGCTGATTAGGATGCCGGCTCATGGCTGAGTCCGCGGGGCCCCAGCTGGGCGCAGGGAACATCGCTCATTACACATCTTCTAGAGCTGTGTGTGTGTTGCAGGGAGCTAATTCACACTGCGGCGCAGCATGCCGGTGTAGGTGTAATCATATCATTCTAAATCACCGGTCAGTTACGTGCCGGCTCGTGCCAGAGGGCCGGCTGGAGCCTGATTAAAGCTCAGCCAAAGACAAAGTGACACGTCCTTAACCTCATCAGAGGAGACGTTAAGCAAACCATCACTTAGCCGTCAAGGTGCGAGCCTCACCCCGCCCTGAGCGAATCCTCCACCTCAAATGAGGGCTTTCTTCTCGGGGGTGCTGCATGCATCTTTTATGAGGGCATCATGGCCGATGGTGGATGGCTGCCTGGGCGTTCCCATCACTAATACGCCACTGTCCTCTTGATTTAATTAGACGTTGGCCCCCAGTATTTTCGACAAGGAAATATCTGCTCTAATTAAGCAGTATACTTCAACCAGAGGAGGAGCAGACAGCCATTCAGTGCAGGGTTAATGTGGTCATAAAAAATCCATGATTTCTTACCCTTTGCCCTCCTTTTTTGGCATTTTTCTGTAAAAATTCTCCTCTCTGTGCATATTTTCCTCTGGTTTATGATGATTCATGGCGGACAGACTTAATGGACTTTGCACTGTTTTGTACTCTCTCCCTGGAAATAGATAATTACTCCATTGAGGAGACAAACCTTTGCGGTCCAGTCCTCCTGAATGTAGCGTTACATGTATGTAATTTCTTAAAGGAAACATTCCCTCTGTAGCCTGCAGGGATTAGGCCTAATGACAGAAGTTAATTATATTAAGAGTAATTTTCAAAAACAGTTCATGAACTGCAAATTATACTTAAAATTGCTCCTTAATGCTCTTAACTGTAATTAAATTGCCTAATATCTTAAGAAAATGAACATGTGGGACAGGAGTGATGGGTTATAAGGGGAACTTTTAGGGAGTTCAGCGGTTAATGGTCCAGTAATGTGATATTCAGATTATGTTTTTGTGGGAACAGTTGCAATGTTAAGAGGCGGATTGCTCCTTTTATTCATATAGAGGTATAATAAGGTATATTTAACTCAGGCATGATGATATTGGAGGAGTCTTCATCACACAGGAAGGGAGGAATTTGCACAAAATGTAATTAAAAATTAAATTTACCTGACTTTCCTACGCAGATGCGGGATGCTATCCTCCTTTGCGTATCCATAGCAACCATCTATTATACATAGCAACGGCTACACTATGTAAAAAACATAGATTTAAAATAAGATGTAACAGACTTCCTTTGGTTGATTGGATGAAAAATTCTTCCTTGCGATATGAATTGTGTCCATAGCAACGGCCTGTTGTACATAGCAACAGGAATAACGCCTCACTTTTTTTCCACTTAGTCAACAGTCAAATCGTTTCAATGCAGTATTATTTTAAAATAACGTTTTATGTTGACTTTTTTTATTTTTACTAAGTTGATTTGACACCATCCTCCTCTATTACCCACATTGTGTCCATAGCAACAGTCTGTAGTCCTTAGCAACAGGCTTTTCTGTAGAAATAATAGAGTGCTGGACCTTGTTTTCTTAACTAAACTCCTCATTTCTCCTCTGTGATCTAAATGTGTCCGCAGCAATGGTCACTGAAAACCTGTAAAAACTCATCACTATTAATGTTTCCATTCATTCTTCTGAAACAGGAAGTTCGCGTTGCACCCTGCTCTCCTCTCTCTGGTGATTGTACATTCATAAATGCATGAGGAGATGAGTCGGCCGCACCACGCTGCACACAGTCTCACCGTCTGTGTTGCAGAGACACTTCGCCTCCGCTCCCTCCAACTACAACTCCTTCCTTTCCCTCCGAGGAATTAGTTTTTCTTGAAACGTCGACACGTAAAGTGAAAAGTGCTTGAGCTGTTGCACGTTTTAATCCCCCAAACGCTTGACTTTTTTTTTTTTTTTTCCTGGAGAATTATGTGCATTTGTCCGCCTGTAATTAGGTGTATTTCTTCCCTGAGTTTTTTTTTATTTAATGATTGGCTTTTACAGTGAGGGCCAGGACTTTTTGAAGTGTAATGATTCTCCACTCAGGCGACTTAAAAGGTGGAGGAGGAGAGGAGGGAAAAAAAAGGAACTGCCGTCATCCTGCAGCTTTGAACAACCCTTAATCTGTACGAAATTTAGGTTTGCCTTGCTTTTTCGACATCAAAGCCTCACGAGAAAGTATTATTCAATCATAACTGGTATGTTAAACCAGCAAAATGCCATTGTTAAAGTACTTACAGGAGGTTTTTCACCTCAGAAAGAGAGGTTTGGAGGCTTTCCGAGTCATGCCATTTGTGCAACTGTGCATATTAAATCTACTTGGAATTTCATGTTGCTGGGACTGTCTGTTCTGTGTGGCTCAAGTGTGTGTGTGTGTGTATCTTTTTCTCTCTCTCTGCAAAACTATGCATGCACAAAAACACACACATACACAGAGTCGTGGTATCTTCCATCTCCGCCGTGAAGCCAGACCCCCCTCGGCTTTTCTCACTTGTAATCATGTCCAAATTTGCACAGGAAGGCAGGGGGAAGGGGAGAGCCATGTGAACTTGTGTGGGTGTTTTCTGTTCCTTTTTTTTTTTTCTTCTTACAAAACCCGCTTCTGATTACCGCCGATCTCAGACGCCCGAGATCCAAATCACCTTCTGAAGCCTTTCAAAGCTCTGAAAAAACATTTCCCCTCTCTGTCCTTTTTCAACTAAAAAGTGAAGATTGGCTGGAGGAAGAAGAATAAACTACATCTGCCAAGTACGTAAAATAAAAATGTAAAGAATGCAGAGAGAGGTCCTTGCTGGTAGAAAGCCTCCGAGGTAATTGGTAAACAACAAGCCCACAGGAAGTGGAGGTCACAGAATGAATCCTGTTGCAGCTGTTGATGCTTGAATTAGGCAGAAAAACCACCTTAAAACTGATTTCTGCTGCTAATATTAAATGTTAAATTCGCTCGTGGTGTACTTGGCTTCCTGTTGCACGTCTCCATTCAGTCCTCTCGGGCAGCTTGGAGCAGTTTGCACTGGTGTGACTGTGTGTGTGTGCCCACCTTGGCAGTGGCACTAGCTATCAGCAGGGCCCAGCCGGCACGCTATAGCAGCGAGAGCGCAGCGTTTCTAACAAAGCCGCTACAACTTCACATTTGTCCCCTGAGCGAAGCGAGGTGCAACCTTCCAGGAAGGAGCCGCGGCGAAAAAGGGGTGAGGGTGGCGGCCATGTGTGCTGAGGAAGTCTGCGCCGCCACTCGGACCTCGACACGCAGCCAGGACGTCTGGCCAATGTGTGACACGAGAGGCGACAACGAGACGCAGGAACTTTTCTTTGTTTCTTCTCGTTTATCATACAACAAGGCGCTTCTTTCTCAGAGACGCTGATCGCCTCTGATGCCCGTCTCTGCCCTGAACACATGGAAGGAAGTTTGTCCGAGAAGTTTTCTTCATTACATCGGTCTGCTTCTCATCAGCGCCCCGCCACCCTCATTTGCGTGATCTCGCCAAGCATCAATCTGCTGTCGGTGACGATGTCTGTGATCGCGTATGAAGGCTTTAATTAGCTGCGTGGCTCAGATTGCACAGTGTCAGGGCCTATCGTGGTGGTGTAGAAGGACAAGTGGACTGGGTGAAGTGGGTCAGGTCCGAAGCGAGTGGACATGCGAGTGACACCGGCGTGTGATGTGACCCGTTAGCGGTCAGCTAGCTCTCCTTCAATGCAGGACACTGTTAGCCACAGGGCAAACAAATCAGAGGAAGTCAGAGTGACGCTGGATGAGTTTGCTGCTCTGCACTTCACTGACTTCATGCCCGCTCTCACAAACCGCTTCATGAGGAATTCTTTTAATACATTTAAGAGGTTTACTTTGCATATTTAACAACATTTAAATTAGTATCTTTCAGTTTTTTCTCAACTGTTAATTGACTCATTAGCTAGTAGGTGTGCTCTCAATTATTGTTGATTCCTCACAGGTGTGTTTGTCATGTGATCATGCCATGTGCTACCAGCTGCACCTGCACCAATAAACCAGTGGTTGTGGTTGTTCTCACTGAATCTAGACTGCAGGCTTGTTTCACTGTTCTCCAGGTTTATGGACGCTAAGCTCTGCTTAACAGGTTATGGGCCCAGGTCATGAATAGGGTAAGAGTAGCCACCACAAGGCAGTTTAAAGGTTTGGAGTGCCAGCACCGAGCGCGAGGCCTGCTGAAGGTGCAGATGCAGAAACACTGCAAAGAATGCTGAAGCACACGCCGAACTGACAAAAGTTTGTCTCTGGTTATGAGAGAGGCTGCAGATGATGGGCGCGGAGCCCCGCATTGTGAGTCTCTACAAAGTCCTGCACAACCATGACTACAACAACTCAGATGTGTTTTTGTGCACAATTGCATTTTAAAGTCTTTTTTTGACTCTGCTCTGCACAGGAAGCCAATCATTCTCATTTTTTGACTGCTGGTCACAAGTGGATCCACAGAGTGCAGAATTTTCTACAGACTGTAGTCAATGCAAACTTTATTTGTGGTGAATATTTTTATTGACACACACATTTAAGCTTGGGTTCGGTTACGTTTTGGGGTCTCACTGTGCTTCAGATTGCGTGTTAGATGCACACAAAGCTGCAGAGCTGGACGCTTCTTACCGTGATGGATATTAGCTGGTGTCTTCTTCTTCTTGTCTCTGCCTAAACAGGGCATGTGTAGCTTCGGGCAGCAGCATATCAGAGGTGATCAGCATGATGCAGGCACACACACACACACACACACACACACACACAGAGCTTCTTCAGCTCCTCTGGGATCTTCTCTGTTTAATAGAGATGATATGACACCTTTGTCGAAGTATTGAGTCGTCAATCAGAAAAAGACACAAAAACACACCTTTAAAAAGTCTCGTCTCAGAAGGTCCAAACCAGAACAGTTTGGGATTCCAGTCGAGAGCCGAGCCATGATTAGATTGCTTCACCCGATCCTCCGATCATCTGTCTCCCACTGCCTTTAATATGCAAATTGTAGGTATGCAAAGCTCTGATGCTTTTCTTTAAAAGACATGTCCTCGGGCGATAGCAGGGAGAGCTCTGTTTTAGCATGAAATAAATACTTGTTAAAGGGATCACACAAGTTCGTGTCTTAGAAGATGAAAAGCTAATTGACATGAATAATTTATTTGTATTGCAGTATCTTAAATATCTCAAATAGATAAATACAAGTTGAGTTCAAACATGGAATTACAGCTTTCAGATTAGTCATCATGCTTTACACTCATAATGGCATTTTGTCCTAAGGTCACTCTGCGGCAATTATCAAAT
>JAVQJX010154930.1:0-10439 GCA_036025115.1 Ambassis agassizii
TGTGCAGAAAGATCAATACTTTTTCTCTATTGTCAGATAGTTGATAAAATAAATGGCATCAGTGATGAACAACTAACAGCAACAAGAGGACTGTGAGCAGTTAGCCGATATGCTAAAGCTAAAAACACCACTTTTGCTTTGTTTCTTTGTTTTTCATCCTAGTTTTCTTGAATATAATTTGAAGCTGCAGCACCAGTGTTGTATAGTTGACACTTAATTGATAGAATTTGATGGATTTAGTTGTATTTTCTTGCCTTATTTTACTTTATTTTACTTTATTTTATCTGGCAAATCAAATCCACACAGATTTGAGAAGTGATGAAATGTTCTCTGTTTTGCTTCCATTATGTGGTTGCTGTGGGGGTTTTCAGGCCGTCCCAGGAGTCCTTCAGGGCCTTCTAAGGGACTCATGTGCCCAAAAAGAGGAATAAATTCTTTTGAGAGTAAGAAAAAGGTGCTCACTCAGGTTTCAGTCATCTCACCCTCAGCAAAGATAACAGATCAGATTATGGAGATGGAAAGGTGTCAGAGGGGGATGGAGAGGGTTAAAAAAGGATGAAAAGGTGTGTGAAAGAAAGGAGGAAGAAAATGTGGATGTAGAGAGACAGTTCTCACTGCGGGGGAAAAAAAAAGAAAATTCTCTCTCTCTCTGTCTCTCTCTCTTTCAGTCTTGCCATTACATTTCACAAATTAAAGTGGTATTATCTTGAAATATTTAAAGGTTAGATGAATGTCGATAATGGATCTCGACAGCCATTAAGCTGTAATTGCTCTCTAATGTAGTTAGTGAAAGACATGGGATACAATTTTGCAGCAAACACAGAGGGGGAGCGAGGGGTGTGTGGGAGGGGTGTGGGGGGGTTGCTGGTTTTTATTTATTGATTTTAGTCACAGCATCTGATTTAAACCAGAGCTGTTGTTCTCTGCATTAAGTCTTAATAAGGCAAAAACAGAGCATGATTAACTATTCAGGGAGAGAGAGAGACAAATACAGAATGTGAGAAAGACAGAGACATTCAGAAACAGAGATTTTAACACCAGGCAGATGTAATTTTTCACAGGTTACTTCTAAATGTACCATTTCAAAATAAAAGCGTACTTTCCTGCAAAAATAACTTATGCTTTGTTATTGTTATTATCATGTGTCCCATAATGAAGCCACCGCTTAGTCTGAAAAAGCAAATTAATAACCACACACTCACAGGTAGCTGCAAAGTAAATCACTCATATATTTACAAAAATATGACACTATATTTCTTTCTCTTCCATAGACATGCTTGTAGACCTTTAGCCTTGTGAGTTTGTCTGTGGATTTATCTGCTGTGTGGTCCATCCAAGAGCAATTTGTAACATGAGGAGGCTTTTTAGTGTGTTACACTGTGACAGGTCAGGGCGTGTGTTGCTGTCAGAGCACCTGCTCTACCTCAGAACCTGATTTTTGAGTGCATGCAGATCTATGACATGTCTATGAATGCCACATTTGTTGCCCCACTCCTCTTCTTCTGTGGAAATCAACAAGTGCAGAGAGAACGTTTGCAGGCGTTATGTGTGTGTGTGTATTGTGTTTCTTGCTCTGTGTGGGTGCCATCTGAGCGTGTGTCACTGTATGTGTGTGTCCCCGCAGCCTTTAAACAAAACACAGACATGCTAACTTGTTAGCGGCTTCTCACTCCTCGTTTCCAGAAAAAGAGGTGCCGTTGAGGTGGCAATCCCATAATGCACCTCTCCCCAGTCGGTGTCGCCATCGCTAACAACCTCATTGGGGGGGGACTTTGCATTTTAATGGAGGGGCTCAAGCTCAGGTTTATTAAAAGTTAATGATGTATCACTGTTGTCACATTCACATTGAGTAGCAGCTGTCGCTTTGCCAGCTTTATGAATTGGTATGTGTGAATGACCCGTAACACACTTGTCTCTCAATGGGAGTAAATCCCTGACTATGTGACGGATTTGGTTTCTGAACTCACGTAGACGGAATGACATGTCCAGCAAGTATTTAATTCTGTCCCCATATTTTTCAGCATGTGGTGTAATAGGGAAGGAGAGGAGGGGTGGGGGGTGTTTCTCCCTCTTCACGTCTCTGTTGACAGACTTTTAAATAATTACTGAAAAACAGAAACAAACACATTAGTTTCAGTCTCACTTAAAATCAACGTGTGTGCATGCAATATTAAGCGGAGTCCTTTGTGTATTTTTTTTGATGGCCAGTAGGAAAACTCTGTCATTACAATTGCTCTTATTGACATGCTTTTAATATGCTATTAGGTAAACTGAAGACAGTCTGATCTCTGACTCATCAACTGTATCCATGAGCTAGTTTATACCTGTCAAGGTAATCTTGAGCAACAATTGTTCACTTGGCTGTAAAAGGTGACACTGACTGTGCATAGTAAAACACTACCGTGTAGACACTATAGCCTGGGTTAAGGTCATATTCAGAGAAAGCCATAATCAAATGAAGACATGTGGAGTAGCACGGTCCTAGTCGCATTATTGCAGCATGTAGTCATAACAAAGCAGTTTTCACTGGTTAGGGCTTGTTGAATGAGCCTCACAGTGTGCAGCAATATTTTCTGCAGTCTGTGAAGCATCTCTGAACTAGGCCATCACCCCAATTCTGTGGTAGATTCTTGGCACAAATCAGATGTTAACTAGTCGTGTGGTACTACTTGTGATGTCCTCACTCAGTTTTGTTTCTGAGCTGCAATTTTTGAGCAAGTGAATAAGACTGAGGGTTTTCAGTAAGTAATTTTGAATAATAATAATGATAATAATAAACATGGCATGGGCATTTCAACTGCAGAATAATGAGCCTAAGCCATGACATATGTTGTCACTATTAATGTACATCACTGATTTATTCAGAATACCCTGGTTAACATGTAAACTTTCCGGTAGTCGCAGTGCATGTAAACGGAAGAATATTAGCAAATCTTAGTGTGCTGATAGAAAGACTAACCAAACCCGGAACAGCTCGATGTTAGCATATTAGCATGTTAGCTGAATGTCACTCCATGAAGAAGAAGTGGCTTGGGAAGCACTGTAAATCTGAAGTCTCATGGTTTGGGTTGCTTCTACACAGAGGACCATGTCTGTGTCGGATTTCTCACTAAATGGCTGCTAATGCTGTGATGGTTTCAATGGTCTATCTATTATTAGCAGGTTGGATCAGAGCTGATAGAATTCACCTGAGCCCCACTCTCACTTCCCCATCACCGCCACAAACCAACTGCTACATAAGTAATGCACAGGGCCCTTCCTGTACAGGTGTGTGTGAGGTTGGTGTGTGCAGCTATTTTTAATCCCATCCCAACCGCAAAGATTCACGACACCCAAATATATCATGTCAGAACGTGTATAGCAGTACATTTCTCTGGACCACAGTCTCACTGCTGCTTTAGTCTGCAATTCAATAATCAGAGATGTGTAATTTAAGAGGGTGAAAGAGTATGTGTTATATAGAAGAGAGTGAGCAACACAGTGTTGTTTCAGCTTCTGTCCTCTCCTCTCTTTCCTTTTCAGCTTGTTGTCTCCTTCTAAGCTTCACCTGCTGCTTTGGCAGGACACTGAGAATATATTACCATAACCATCTGAATAAAAAATAAAGAAAAGTTTCCACTTATGTGAGCAGGTGGTATTGATTAGCAGTGAGTATGTTCGATGTAGTGTCCCCCCACAATGCTAAAACTTAAATACCTAGCAACTAGTTTCTTAATGTGAGAACAAGTCCACGAATAAACTAGTTGGATAGAAGCAGTATGTCCTGAACATACATGTAAATATCATTTAAGTACTAGACTCCAGCCTCTACATATGTTTGAAAAACAAAGCCTGCTGGTTGTAATAGAGGAAGAGAATGTGATGTGGACGGACTTCACGTGAACAAATGTGACTTTTTGTAACAAACACAAAACCCACGACTTGTGTACAGTGACACATCAAGTGAGAGCATGCGTATTAAGTAGCAACGCACAGCCGGAAAACACCGCAAATGTGTCCTCTGGGGTCATTCTTGTGATCCCATTAGTATGTATCTTCTCCTCTTGTTAGCTAAATGTATCATCACATCACTAAGTAATGAACCATGCTGTTCAGCAGCAAGTCCATTCGTTTCTTTGTTTTACAAGAAGGACAAGGGCTGTGAATCCATGTAGTCATTTCTAAATCCACCCAAGAACAGAGACTTCAGCTTGTAAAGGTTATTAAAATGACCTAATTTCTCTCATATCCCTTTGAAAAAAAAGAGCCCCTGATCCTCTTCACATTTCTCTCTGCCATTTGTTTCATGAAAAACCATTTGTTTTTTTGCATCTGAGTTCTTATTTTGGAGTGATCCTCGCTGTTTCCTTGGAGGTATCAGCGGGAGGAGCGTGACTGGAGGACGAAAGCAGAGGAAGAGCTGATAGGAGTTGAACCCCTCTGGCTCAGCGCTCAGTCATGTTTACACTTGACGACAGGACGCCATGAAAAAAAGAGAGGAGAGGCGGAAGATAAAAGGGAAGAAGAAAGAAAGTAAAGAGGGCGACTGGTAGATGAAGGGAGAAGGAGAGGGAGGAGCAGAGAGAGGAGAGGGAGGTGGTAGAGGGGACAAGAAAGGGAGAGGGAGGAAAAATGAAAAGAGGAAAGACTGTTTTTAGTGTTAATGAAATCAGATAAAGGCGTGATGTAGGTCACTGTAACACTCAGATGACACATTTAAAGTCTGGTTTGACCTCATAATGGCAGAGCACAGGAAATCATTTTAAAGTATGGCATACAGACTAGTGTATGATTCGGATATAATATTTAAATTTACCTAAACTGGCCCCTCTTTAAGGGAAACAATTTCACAAATGGCCATGTGAGTTTAGTCAGTGCAATTGTAGAGGTTATTTTGAAATCCAGAAACGCAACACAAGTTTTGGAACATTGAAACTTGTGTTTTAAGGCCCATCAGTCAAGTGTAAGATATGTTTCCTGAAAGTAGAAGCTTCTCTAAAGTCTGTGTCTTTGGTAGATGTTCACTGTTACACATCTGGGGGTAAATTCCCCTGCCCACGGGAGGGTGTATGCCTCATTCTGTAGAAGTCAAAAGAAATTCATGCACTGCTTAAGATGGAAACATCCCTGTTAGCTCCTGTTCTGAGGTCTTAAGGGGCAAACAGCAGGATGTTTAGAAGCTGAAAGAATGACATATCTTTCATAAGTCAGATGATACTACCACTTATTATACTTCAGGTATGTTTTGTGGAAGGAGTAGGACTCATTTCATGGTCAGCCCCAGCTTAGTTTCCTGTCATTTTTGTCAAATTTTGGACATAAGAAATAGAAAAACTATCTGACTGACAAGACTGGTAGGGTAGCATACCTTCAGCTTTTCAACATGGCTGTCTGCCATTCACCTGGACATTGATTCCATCCCCCATGAGCTCCTGCCAATGCTCTGAGCCATGTGCCTCACTCAGGCCAGGCGCCTTAGCAACCAACAAGCTGCAACCTCTTGACAAAAATGAGTCAGTCCCATAGACTCCCATGTTAAAAAGTCAGACGCTGACCAATGACAGGGCTGCTGGCCGCTATGTCTCAAAGGGTAGTTAGAAAGTTTGGGAGGTGCACTACAGGCCTGTACGTAGGGAGGGGTGTAGAAATCTGGGATACATACAGACCTAACATTGACGTTACAGAGAAGTGTAAATCAGGCTTCACACTCCTGCGCCTCTTTGCCTGTGTTTGGAGTTTAGGTTGACTGTAATGACTCTTTAGAAACATATGGGGGAAGCTTTGTCTATAGTAGTCTGTGCTTCAAGACTGCACCACTGCTTTGTCAGTTCATGTTAAGACTGCAATCTGACAGCAAACAACCCCACATATATACCACAACGCCTGATAGCTAATAATAGCAAAGTTAACCTTAGAACCATTGGGAAAAGTGATTTTTTTTCTACATTGTCATCAGTAAAAAGCACCACATCAACTTGCATTTATTATATAATGTTATATAATGCATGAATGGATGTAGTAAGCGCCTGTTGATTGTAAAAGATAGGGAGAAGAAAACAGTTTGTTCACTGTTTTTTTTTTTTTTTTTTTCCCGGCTAATTAAAAGCAGATGTCAGGGTACAAATCTCTGAGCTTGTTTCTGTTTCTTCATTTACTTTGCAGGCCTCTTTGCACTTGTTGAGAGACCATTTCGCTTCTTCTCATTCAACCCACTGGACTTTCTCCAGTTTCAAATAAAAAAACAAAAATCTCTGCGCTCTCCCCCTCCTGTCTCTCTCACTCTTTCTGTATGATTAAGCTCACTCATCCCTCTGCTTGCATTAGCTCTAAGCTGGCAGGTGTCTGTGAGATAGAGTTTTATAAAGCCAACAAACGCAAAAACCTCCACTGAGAGAAAGAAGCCTTAATTGAATTGTCAGACACAAATCTACCCAGAGACTCACTTTGACAAAAACTCATCCGAAACAGTGCCTGTCTGTCTCGCCGTCAGAGTGCCTGTATCACTGCTGCATTTTCTGGCTGTGTGTGGTGTGTATATCTGTTCAAGGGGGAATCCAGGCACCACTAGATTAAAAAAAAAGCATGACGCAGGTGTTTTTGGAGAATTTTCAATTTATAATTCAGGATGAAAGACTCTTAAAACTTTGTGTTGCATTCCTGGGTGCATGATGGCTCATTAACTCAGTTCATTTCAGTGCTAAACAAAAATACACTTGTGGATTTTAAACTGTTGTAGTTTATTAACTTTAACCATAATGGTAGTAGAATGCTGCTTTTTTGTCAAAGTTAATCCTGTGCCTTTAAGTCAAAGAGATGCTACCATGTCAGAGCTCACGCTGATCCACCGATTACAGTATTAAATTACCCTTGATCGATTGATCATCCATCAGAATGACTCAGTTTCCATGATCCTCAAGCATTTCCACTTCACCTTACCCAGAAAACATGTGTTCCTATGGAGAGTACAAGCACAGATGTCACTAACATGGCCGCCTTTGCTAGGAACCCAAAAAAAGTGTAATATGTTTTATTATTACTTGTGTGTCGGGTATGCAGGGCTTCCATTGTCTTCTTTCTGTTAGATATGTTTTTGATTTTTTGTGTTTTTTAAAGGTATAATATGTAAGAAATCTAATCATGTTTTGTCATGAGGCTCCGCCCACCGCCGTCTACAAATCATTGCAGTCAGTAGAATCTCAGCTGCAGGTTGACAGTTTACGACTGAGCTACGATGGTGGAGGCAACGAAACCTAAAAGAGCTTGAATCACAAAAAGATAAAGTTGGAGGCAGAGCGAGGGTCTATATAGGAGATGAACTAAATGATTAGCTAACAAACGATGAACTTACAGCGTAGGATTCGTCGCTCGCCATAGTCGCTCCTCACTCGTTGCTGACGGAGGATAGGGGGTGGAGGGGGAGGAGGACACGGCAGTATTTTGAATCTGAGTGTAGTAGCTGTTTTTGGTCACATTCTTACATATAGGACCTTTAATTAATTTCTTGCCCTCAAGTTTTGTGCAAAACATATGTTTACTGAATGCATAAGAAGAGATAAACATTGATCAGAGGAAAATATAATAAATAACAAAATAAAAATTAAGTAAATAAAGTAAAATAAATTGCATCAATTAATCAATCATCTATCATGACCTGAGCATCCAGTTTCATGGGTTTGTGGTCTGATCTTCTTGTTTGTTGGCTTCTTTTGAGTGTCCACTTTTTCTGTTTGTCCAAGTTTACCTTCAAGTTTAACTGGAACATAGCTGGGATGTTGAGTTTAACCAATCAGAATCATCCTTATGTGGTTTTTAAGGTCTGCTCTGGAGTACCTACCCAGCATTAGCTACTAGAAGAGGTTTTTCTGTGTTGAAACTTCCAGCAGTGAACACACATGCTGACATGAGTTCTTCAGAGATGCTTCCTCACACCTAAAATCCACATTTTTGCGTTGAAAATTCAGAATAATATTCTCTCTTTATTATATGATAGATTATAATATAATCTGTTATAACTGCAGTGACTCTGAATCTCTGCAGTGAATAGGGGCAGGTTGTCCACTAATTGAGAGTCTGCACTGGGCTTTCTAACCTACTGATATGTGGGGAGGAAAGTATTATCACCTGGATTAATCCAGATTAGTGCATAATCCTCTAAGAACTGTGAGGCATCTGCTCTAAAACAAAATGTATTCCTGTCAAAGTATAAAGCTCTGTCTTCACTTCAGCCTGTTTTCTTCAACCTATGGGAGAGTGTTTCCACAAATGTACAAAGCCTGCATGTTTGGCCCTTAATGAAAAAAGTAACACTGCAATGAATGGTCCAATAAAAAGAACGAGGTATTCTCAGCCCAATCTGAGAGCTGCTCTGTAATCTCTGAATCAATTTTATTACAGCCAACAGTTTTATGATGCAGTCCACCGGTATGTGCAATGAAAGCAGCTCTGAGCAGAGCAGCTCTCAGTCTAACTTTGCTGTTTGAAAATGGTTAGAGGTTTCATTGCAGGACAGTTCACACCAGCAGTGCCAGATATAAATGGCCTCAGAAATTTGGTGAAAAAAATAATAATAAAATCCTTCTGGACAGCAGATGCATGTAGGTTTAATGAGTGAGTCGATGCTGCTGTGATGAATTAAACACCCTCTGTCCAACTTCCTTTAAAGGACCAGTGTGTAAGATTTAGTGCCACCTTGTGGTGAGATTATATACCTAACTTTCCAAACACAGGCTGTAAATTCCTAAAGATGGAGGGACAGATTTGAAGATTTTGGTGCAGTTTGAGTACAGCAGAGGCTACAAAGGGACTGCAGGATGGATCAGATCAGCTGAAACTTCTGTTTCCTTCACTTCATAACTGGGGCTTGTGTCCAATATATAATAGATGCAGATTAAGCTACTATTTGAGGCCCTATCCTGGAAAACGCTCACCTGTTACATGCGCAATAAATCAAATTCATACTTATTCAGGGATGAAGAGCCAGATTTATTTTAATTAATAGACGCATGTAGACAGATAAGTGCCTAATTGTCAAGTGTATAATTGACTTTCATAAAAAAACACTTCCTATGGTTTACATTGAATCCCTGAGGGAAATTACGTCTCACTCAGATATTTTTCATGCATACACATCACACACCACACCCATTCACAAGCATGGAGGAGAGGAAGAGTGGGCGCTGCCGCTGCAGGTTGCCCTGCACCAAGCAGTTTGGGGGTTCGGTGCTTCGCTTAAGGCAGGCATGTCCAATCATTCCTCAAAGGGCCGGTGTGGCTACAGGTTTTTGTTCCAACCAACCAAGAGCACACAGTTTGATTGGTTGGAACAAGAACCTGCAGCCACGCCGGCCCTTTGTGGAATAGTTTGGACATGCCTGGCTTAAAATAGATTAGATTAGATTAGATTAGATTCAACTTTATTGTCATTACATATGTACAAGTACAATGCAACGAAACACACCTTGCTCAAGGGCACCTCATCAGTATCCTCTCCAGCTACCAGTCCACCTCCACACATCTTGGTCTGAGGCTGGACTTGAACCAGCAGCCCTCCAATTACCAGCCCACGGCCTCATGGACTGGCCTAGAAACTTCTGATGACATCTTTATAGAGTTCAGTCGCAGAGTTGCTGTGCTAAAAACTCTGCTCCAGGTGAGGCTTGAACTCACAACCTCGGCATTGCTTTGCTGAATACTGTTATATAAGTACCTCCCGCTAACCGATTGCGCCACTGGAGCTTCAGCAACCACTATTATATCAAGCATCAAAGGCACAAAGACTGCTGATGGTCAGGCTGAATGAACCACGTATCCCATCAGATAACCAGGAGGGAATGTTGGATCAACAGGTGGAAATTCTTTGGAAAGTGGAGGCACAAAAATACTTTATATCCGTCACCAATCAGATCAACAAGACGAGAGCAATAAGACAGAGTCTGAAGAGCTGACCAAGCAGTCTGTTCTGACACATTCACCTGCAGCTGCTCTGCTGTGATGCACATTTAGTTCAGACACAAATGAAGAAGAAAACATTATTGTCTGTTATTTGTATTTTAGGTTTAATAGCAGATATTTCAGAGAGAAATATTACAAACAGATGTGTGCACACAGGAATGCAGGTTTTTCATTTGGTGGGAAAGTACAGGAATACCATACATAGGCTACTGGTATGTTGGATATGTGTGTGTGTGTGTGTGTGTGTGTGTGTGTGTGTGTGTGTGTGTGTGTGTGTGTGTGTGTGTTCTTAATCCAATCTAGTCAGTCATGGTGTGGGACGCCAGATTCAGGTCATTTCTCACAATGTGAAAAAAGAAATGTCCACAAATGACAAAACATCAAGCTAGAGAAAATAGGAAGTAAATACAGAAAAAGTACTAAACACAATAAATAGAAAGAAATATGCCAGATAACATGTAAAAATAAGTCAATTCTGTTTCTCTGTCAATACATTACAAAGTGACAGC
>JAVQJX010154957.1:0-15048 GCA_036025115.1 Ambassis agassizii
CCTTCTCAGTGTTGGCTAAATTCACTTGTCTTTGGCTTGTGAATGTAAATGAGTTTAAGGTACATGCTTAACTCATTACAAATGAAGACCCATTCTCTTTACTCCAATAAATATTAAGATTCACTCAGAGCTCTTACAAGCTCAACACACATGTAAAACCTGTAACATGTAATCCTCCACTATCATTAATGAGCATTTTTTGACCGATCTTTTGACAAATTAAGCAATCCAGTATAGTGTGTGTATTAAATATAGGTTTTTGTGAATTTTCTTGCCTTTTAACTTTGGTAACAAGCCACACATGACAGCTGAATGTTCTAAAATGCAAACTAATGTACTGTTGGACAGTTTAAAAATCATAAACATTAAAAAGCAAACTTAGCCTAGCTAAAGTCACAATGATTCACCTGCCATTGAAAAGGCAACACTGTACTGATATACACTGACATTAAATGTGCATAATATTGTGGTCACAGTCACATCACACCACCTGTGCTGCAAAGCTCAGAGCATTCTCGCTACAAAAGATCTGGAGGGGACAGTTACTGTTATAGTAATACATACATGTACACATTCCCTTTTATAAACACCTAAAATATAAGTGACATTAAAATTAACAATTAACATATTGATAAAGACTACAAACCAGCAAATACAGAATAAAAACCTAAGCCAAACATATTTTTAAAAATAAAAATGTGTTCTGTTAGATCATTTCTCTCTCCTCCCATCACTAACATCTCCTCATGGCTATTCTGTCCCTGGAACAATGACACACCTGCCCCCCTGCTCTGCTGCACTGTGGTTCCCCCTCAGGTTATTTGCCTGATGCCTTTGAACAAACCTCAAATAAGCTCTGAGATTTATGTTGCCATGTTTGTGAGTTCCGCCCTCTCCTGTGTGTTGTTTCTGTCAGGTCTGACGCTAAGTTCACAGATTTGGTGAAGCGCTGGCCCCTGACAGAAATGACTGTCAGCTAACCAATAGAAGTAGGCAGGGCAGACACTATGACAGTGAATGCACTGAGAGGAGAAGAACTGATTGAATACAACAAAGAGAAAAGCTGCACTTCCTCTTTTAGAGAACGAGATGGTTAAGGTGTGTAATAACCACGTCCCTGTAATGACAACTGCTTTTTGAGTGCATCACTTACACATCTGTTAATCATACTTTATACTGTGCTGAAAATGTCGGGACAGAGCAAAAAAAAGATTTTCCAATCTTACGCCTGTTATTATATTAAAAGTATTAAATCGCCTGGTGTACTGTTAAAAGCTGATTAAATTAAACATGTCCCAAAAAAATCAATTTATATCCTTGAGAATTCTGAAACATTGCAGACAAAACAGAGAAAGTGTTTTTATAATCACAATAAATATAAAATCAAACGAAAAAAATCTGCACGCTGTACCAAAAACTCTACCAGACACCATCCAAAGTTGGAGTAACTGTAAATTTCTGTGAAGGTCAAAAACTATGCATAAACATAATGCTACAACAGAAAGTTTCCAAAAGAAGTTTCCAAAGAAGTAAGACAATCACTGCTGTTGTTGCTGCAGGGAGTGCTATAAGCTGCATTTTGAGTGTATTATTAAGTCAAAGCTGCCTGGACACGTGGGGGTTGTTTTACAATTTAGGCTTTAGCAGATGTGCATTTTATGTGGCAGGTTCTCCAGAGTTTAGATGCCGCTGTCCACATAGATGGGCCGTAAGGCAGGTCATAAAACCTGCCTTTGAAACTTCAGGCAGATTAATGCCAACATGACAGCTAGTGAGCAGAGAACGACCATTTCATTTCTCACCAGATGAAAGCCAGTGATGGCAGGAGTTGGATAACTATATAGCACGTGCACTACACATAAAGTTGTGCAAGTTATATGTGTAATAATAAAGTATTCCCTTTTGGGCGGTATGATATGATGATGCACATACTTGCTTCTTTAAAATGAGCACTTTAATGTGAATAGTGAGGTGACAACAGTAATTGTACTGCAACCACAGTGTAATTACTAGGATTTACACCCCCACCCCCCCCCCTCCCCCACCAAGCCCATGCTTTACAAGGTGGAATGCCTGGAAGGATACCTACACACTCTCGGTTGGACTTTCTTAAAGCGCACTTTTTGTTGTTCGCTTTTTTAGATTATGTAAAAACTAAAGACAATCTTGGTCACACAATGCAATCTTAGTGCTTGACACTCCTTTTCCACAGTGACCTGTGTTGACTTTGGTACCACCTCCTGGGCCAGGCAGGAAGGCATGCTGAGTGAGCTCTCTGCTGGCTGTATCCAGGCCCAGCCTCTTACACAATGCATGCTGCCTGGCCCTGCAGCAAGCCAGCCCCTCCTTTCCAATATCCCACTTCCCATTCTTGATCAAACCTGGGGACTGTAGTGTGAGGGTGGAGATGACAAAGATGGGAGGTGGTGTGTGTGGTGGTGGTGGTGGGGGGCACATCCTGCGTGAAACCGCATCCTGAACAAGCATCGCTGCATCTCACTGTAAATAAATACTCTCTCCTCCGCGTAGCTTCCGTCAACTGTCACCGCCTTGGCTCCCAATCACCTTCAAGTCCAAACAGGAAAGTGCAGGGAGGCGAGGGAGATGGCAGATATGAGCTTTAATTTGCTTCTCGCTGCACTTTAGCCCGGGTGCACACTACTTCCTATTCTCCTGCTCTGACCAGCTGCCCCGGCTTCGTTCCAGACCCTGAGTCCTTCCTGTCACCTTTCATTACCACATTATCCAGGAGGAGGCTCCCTGTGTAGCTGGGAAATCACCATTTGGTTGTAACCCCCCCCCTCCCTCCACCTCATTTATGTTGTATTGTGCAAGACATTCAAAGCCACGCGCCATCCTCAGAGGAGCACTGCTGCCTTGTTACCTGCTAATCCCCTGTGCATTATAACAGGAGATGCAACTGAACAACAGAGCATGACGAAGGTAACAAGTGAGACATGACAAGCTCTCACTCCATAAATTGCTTTGTGCGGCAAGAGTCTCATCAGAATGCTCCAGTGTGTAAACACCCATTATTTGATTAAGTATTAAAGCTCCTCTTGTTGTCATGACAAACCAACTGGAATATCATATAATAAAACAGGACTGTAATTCATTGAAAGAAACTAAATAAACCATGTTTATACCGCCGCCATAAAGAAGGTCCTATTTCAACTTTTCCTTCAAAAGTGAGAGCATCCAGGCCCACAATCCTCCAGCACTTCTTGTATTGCTTTATTACACTTGAATGAGCTGAGCTGAAAATTGCATGCAGCTGCTGACTGCAGCGCATCAGTGTTTGGCCAGGACTTAGCCTTGCCCACTAGGCTTGAAAAATCATTCAGTAACTGATCTGTCAAGAGAGGACTGTAAACCACATCTACAGAATATACCGTAGGGGTGCTTGTGTATTGAAATGAAATGGTTAAATATATTTTAACAGCACATTAAGCAGAGAATTACAATTTTTTACAAATTAAATGACTTTCACTTCTAAATTGATCCATTTTAGTTAACTAGAATAAAGACAGCTCTGACACTACTGCTTTAACAGTGTAATAATATATGCTCACAGGATGCAACATGAGACTACTCCAGTCCAAAGCCATGAAGCAGGTGAAAAAAGTAATGGAAGACCAACAAAACAAAGTTATTTGGAGAAGACACTTTTTTAAAAAATTTTCTACTAGGTAAGATTGCTACTATGCAAACTCATAGAAATGTTTGAAAATGGGTGAAAAATGGGTGTAGAGAAAAGCCGAAAAGTTTAGTGCAACGTGTCCTTTGTGTAATATTTTACATGTGATCAGAGCTCATCTGTGATTATGTTACAAACAATAGTAGTTACAATATTAAGCCTCACTCCATTCTGAATGCCAGCGGTGTTAAGTGAGCTGTATTCTGCATAGCTTTATTTGTGTTAAGTCGAGCCATCAGACGGTTGCAGGCGCCTTTCTCTTTGCCTGAGGAGAAAGCTCACTGGCCAGATGCATTACTTAAAAGGGCAGCATCTCACTGAGCACGTCTCAACCTGCCCAAGGGGAGTGTGAGTGTCTACGAGTTTGGGTGTGTTTATGTTTTATCCTCAGGACCCCCAATTGTTGTCCATTTCCTGTGCTAAGACAAAATAAGCACATAAAGGCCAGAATGTGCTCTTCCCTGGCCTTCACCCACATCACAGCACTTTTCCGCACAAGTGGCTAACCAGAGATAATTATACAATTAAAACAATTTTCCGCATCTATCTGTCAGGCCGATCTAATTCACCATTTGAATGACACTAATGGAGTAAGCCTTTCTCTCTTCTTCCCCGAGCAAAGCCTTTTCCTCTTTAGCACAAAAAGCTCCGGCACAGAGGAAAACTGATAGAGCCAAGAGGAATACTGTTGTTTGTTGCTTTGTTTAGCAGGATGTTAGTGAATAAAGTTAAGACAGTGTTTTTTCATTATGACCCATAGTGCAGCAAGGAAATAGGGAGGTTCATTTGATTGTTGGTTCAAATTAACCCTTGGTTACAGAAAAAAAGAAGAAACGAGTGACCCTCGTATTGTCTGAGACAACACTCCCTTCAACCAGCGCTGACATTAATAATTCATCATGACAAAATACATTACCAGAGATGCTGAATGTGAAAGAAAAAAAAAAGAGTTGAATGTGACAGGAAAACAGTCACATTAAAGCTGGGCTTTTCACATTCAGCAGCAGAAAAACATAAAGTGCAATTTTTTATTGTTGAAACGAAGTGGAATAATATTCACACTGAATATTCTTTTCAGTGTCTAATCTGAGAAGTAAAGACTTGAGACTGTGGATTATAGGCAGGGTGTGAACGACAAAGGAGGGTTTAGTCAAACCTTGACCTGGATATCCTGCATCTCCGTCCACCCAGTGAGGACAAGGAACACAGATAGGAACAACTCCTACACAAGTTGAAGGGAAATGCTTGCATGGTGTGGCTCTGTCCTTCTCAGCCAGCTCCACAGAGTACAATGGCAGCGGGGAGTTTTATGTTTATGAGAGATCCTGATGGGGATACACATATCCATTAGATATGAGCCTGCCTGTAAAAGGGGGCCTAGTATTAACCCACAAGCAAGTGCCCCATCAGCAGAGAGGAAAAAGCTGCCTTTTATGGCAACAGATCACAGACTCAAGCCATTGGCCACAAAGCCCACAAATGAGGCGTTAAGTGTAGTGGCAGGGCAGCAGAGAAAGAGGAGCAGAGAGATATGACCCTCTTCTCATCCATGCATGAATCTGCCCTCTGCCTCTCTTTCTTCCTCTCTCTCTCTCTGTCTTGCTTTCTGCCACCCCTACAAAAAAGAAACGTCAAAACATGCTTACCCTCCCAACAACACCAAATAACATCTGTCACCTGGAGCAGAATTCATTAAAGCATTGGTAATGTTGCCGTCAAGCTACGTAATTTTTATAACTGAATATTAATTCTTATACAATATTTGGAGAGATTCCTAATGGACATTTTCTATAATTAATTGCCAGATAGAGGCAAGGCTAGTGCGGCAAAGTTAAAAAATACAACCTGACATGGAGATTGGGAAACAGAGTGCAGCAAGGGGCCTGCTGGGACGGTTTCATCATCGTGCCTGACCCCCCCTGCTGCTGGGAATGGCAGGAGATGGGGGAAGCAGGGAGGAGATAGACTCCTCTTCACAGTCAGAGATTTAATTGCACGCAGATTCCATTACCTCTGCACAAATGTCACATTCTCTTCTGATCAGGGGGCATGGCAGCCACTGGCAGCATGGATGGCAAGCAGCCAGACTATAGTGCAGAAAGTGTTCAGCCAATCAGGGCAACCAGGGCAGACAGAGGTGAGCAGAGGGACGGAGAGACTACTGTACACTAAAGATATTAAAAAACACAGGCAAGTCACAAACACAAAGCAGCTGCTGGTGCAACATTCAGGCAGCAAGATGTTCTATTAACAGAAGCCAAATATTTCATAGATTTTACACGTAAAAATGATTCATTATTATTACAACAAGACTTCTGGATTTTGTGGCAAAAATGCGCTTATGCTTACATGCAGCATTATTCTAAACTCTTAACCTCTCAGATGAAACATGCATTTGAAGTCCAAGATGCTTAAATGTAAGACTGATAGGGTAATTAATTAATATATAAACCAATTAATTATTTAACTGACTTTCACAGACAATTATATGCACAACCAAATGGAATTTTAACATTTTTTTAAATTATAGTTGCTGATCAATCATTTCAGAAATTGTGTTTGGGTGCAAGAAAAAGAAAATTTTACACATAACTGTAACACTAGAGTTTGACTATTGTTATCTAAAAGATAAAAACTACATACCACAAAATGCACTGGACATGCATACTGCCTACTTAGCTGCTACTACAAGCACAATAGGCAGAGGCACAAAGTTTAGACTGATTACTTGGTTGAGGCAGCATTTTCCCTCACATACGCTGCAATTCCTCTACACTGAATATAATATTACATTACATCACATATAAGATGTGGAAGTGTGATTTGTCGATCAAACAACAGCTCTGCAGCTGGCAAATGAAAAGAGCTTAACATTGTTCATTTCCACGTATTGACATTACTATGAAAAAAAAAAGGTGGTTGAAAATCTGATACATTTCTTTTTGAGTTTTAAGTAAATGAATCTTAAGATATTTATTTTGACCTTCAGTGGATTTGTATCCATGATCGGCTGTGTTAATTCTCCAAATGGGAAGACAGCCATTCAAAAGAGCAACCCAGATCTGTTTAAATTGCTGGCAAAAACTGGACATGGGCAGCAAATCAGAGGCCTGGAACTGGTCTACACAAAATGTGGTCCTGGGGTTTAATTTATTTAAAATAATTGCAATGCTGGTCAGTAAAATCTCAATTACATATTTTCCTCCAAAACATTCAGCTCTCTTTAGGACTATTTGTGTCTTTATCATTCACATGCTAAGTGGCCAAGAAAGCTTAACAATAAAACTGATGAAAAGCTCACAATAAATCTGTTTGGATCTGCTTTATGATAATTATGACTCCATACAAAGAAGCCTAATCATGAAATCTTACAGTGTTTTGGAGGCACTTCACAGACAAACGACACTCACATTATGCAATAAGGAAAGGATTGGTGGGAGGATTGCTACATACTGTGATCACAGCTGCACGGCAGATTGGCACTCCATTCCACCAATGAGCTCTCAGTCTGAAGGGCAGGAACATGGGGGTTTGCAGAGGACACAAACACACAGAGAGACAGAAAGAGAGAGAGAGAGAGAAGGAAGGAAGGGGAAAGATACAACGATTACAAACAGGAAGTGAAAAGGTGGGGGAAAGCCCCTCCACACGTACACTAAGCCCACATGTACAGATATGACATAAAAACTGTCAAAAGTAAACGTGATTGTCATCAGTATTTGATAATTTGTGAATCACTCATTCCTGTTGGCATCTCCTGGCCTATATGCATAACGTTATCACAGTAGTCACACACATACATACAAACATTTAGCATATACAATTAACATATCAGCAAAAGTGTGACTAGTTTCCTTAGGGTAAACACGTCACAATGTTCCCCTTTATTAACATTTGCAATAACCACATAAATATTTCCAGCATTATTTCACTATTATCTTTTAGCGCTTATTACATTTCTGTGACTGACGGATTTTATCTACATTTACCCAAATATAAAAAAATAACATTTTATAACAAAAAATAGTTGACATAATGTTAAGTCTGATTAGACTGGGGAAGGGATTCAAAGCACTGACCAACAGGAGGCCCTGCAAAGGTAATAACAGTAACAACTTATATAAGACCATTACAAAATGTCTGAAACAAGCTGGATGTGTTGTTTATTCAAAACCTGAGCTCAAAGCATTCATCTGTAACCAGATAAACAAGTGAAAAGATGCTAATGACGTCCATATACAATTCAGATCATGCAAATGAGGCAGCTGAATGGATGGCTTCTGGTTCTGTCCCTGTCACGGGAGTCATGGCTGCATGTGTGGCTTGTTGGCCTGTGATATATGTGTGTACGACTTTGCTGTTTAATGTGGCTGTGTTTCTAACAGCACAGCAAAGCAATTCAGCTCCCACTTAATTGGCTCACTCTATGAGAAAGCGTGTCAAAAACCAGATCTATAACTCTGTTTCTGTGTGTAGCAGTGTAGCTCTCCAAGCAGACACAACAAACCACAGCCCCAACGTCCCAACTCCTCATAATTCACCAGTGTGGAATTCAACTAACCCCATTAGTGCAGCCGTTGTTTCCACAGCCCGTCCACATTCCTGGGCCTGCCATCGGCCCCAGATAAGACCCTTCTGATTACTCGGTTGCATGCCTGTCATTACTCCCAAAAATATGTTGATCCAAACAGACAGCCCCCCCATGGTTTTATGGCTGCACTTTTGTGTCGACATGCCCCTCAAAAGAAGGGCTTGCCTTCATAGGTCCCTTTACTTTGAGACCAACAACATAGGGTACTCTGTGACAACACTCAAGATTCAAAAGACATTGTGTTTTTGTGTGGTCTCATGAAAGGGGTGTTAATACAGCATGGAGATGCTTTGACAGAGTGCCTTAAACACTAATTGACAAGAACTTTAGAAAGTAGTTTAGTTTTATAGTGTTATCTGTCCATAAAAAAAGTACACCAACCCTTCAAAATAAACTGCATTTTAAGATACCAACACAGACTTTGCGCTTTCTCTCTGTGGCCTTTTGCATGCCAGCTGCTCAACACTTAATTCACTCCTGCTCTGGAAACATGTGGTTGTAATCCCCCCTTTTCACTCAAATTACAAACTATGTCAGTTTCTGAAGAAACTCCACATCCAACTACTTCGCAGCATGCGTGTTAATTGCCACTCGTTTGTGACTTTCCAAGTGAACCAGGCAGGTATTTGAAGTTGTCCAGCATTGTTGGAGAGTACAAGTTCAAAAATTAGCCCCCGGTAGCTGCCAAATAGACAACGCATTTAGGCAGCTGGCCAAAACACAACATGTGAAAATATTTGTTGCCAAAGAATGGCTCTGTATTAGTCAGGTGGGTGTCATGCATGCATTTTGAATTACAATACTAATTCAAAAGTACAGTCACACTGGCACGCATTACAAGTGAGTCAGGCATAAGATCACTGCAATGCACAGTAATGCAAAGATGCAAGTAGGATGCTTCAAATGTATAACATGAAGTAAATGTGAGAGAAGGAAAATATGATCTATATATAAACAATACACTGTGTCCTCCAAAAGCTGCAGACCACAAATCTCCAAAGCATGATGCATCTAACGTACACTCAGAGCCAGTGATCAGGCTGAGCAGGGACTGTGACTGCCATTGGGGACATTGGCGCTGTATCGGATCAATGGTTTGACCCATTAAGTCACACCACTCCGTGTACCTCATCTAATAAGAGCCAGTCTTTGGGAACACCCATGGCTGACCCATGCTGCTGGGGACAATTACAAAAGAGTGGTCTTTCAGGACCGACGCCCACTTGACCCGGTAGCGTAAAGACGCAGAGGAGATCCACATGATTTAAACTCCTCCCTAAGACGTGCTGACAAGGTTACAGGGTCAACGCAGACATTAACAGGTCAGTGTGTGGCCCACTTGGGAACAATTACTCCCAGTCACAGCTAAGTGGACACTTGATTGAACACGACGGAGGCAGGACACACTTCCCACAGATAACAATCCCCAGAGCCATTTAGGATAAAAAGCCCTTGTGATACAGCCTTTATGGGCAAAATTCATCTTCCTTTTCCCTTTTAAAAGAATGTGAGAGTGTGATAGAGAGCCATTCTCTGGAAGAGATGAGTCTCTCAAAGCATTACCATTTTCTAGCAATACTAATAGCTGCTTATGACAGAGAAACAATTACAAGGTGACTGGGAGAAAAAGCTAAACAATGGGACAAGCTGTTAAGATTTAATTTTTCATCTATGGGACAAACACACGTCTCACCAGTGAAACATAACAAAAACGACAGATACAACGCTCATATTTTCAACAGCAAGACCCAGAGTAAAAGACCTTAATGTGGTGACATAAATTTACCTCTCCTCGATAAATATCTCATCTCTAATTAACTGTGTGGGTGCTGCAGATTTTATGCTGCTCAACCTTTAACCTACTGACAGTTTGACCCCTCTCCCACCACAATGACTAAAACTTTGCTTCAAACATCTGGTGTCTTCAGAGTGCACACAGCAACAAACACACTCCCCAGTTCTGAGTTGTTTCATGTCACAACTCAACAATAAATAGTTGATGTGTTTCATCATAATGTGTGGGTTTGACTGTAAAGGAAAAAAAACTAAACAGATGTTTTTGGGTAGCTACTGCAGATAAAACGGTATACTTAGCTTATGTGCATCTCTGTGTAAAATGGTCACTCTTATAGTCTCTTCGTACACAAATAGCGCTTATCGATTCGTGAACACATTTCCCACATTTACATAAGCTGTGTGTTGTTTGTGGTATTGTTTCTTTTTTCAGAGGCTTTGTTTATTTATTTCTGCGAAAATCAGTTCCACATTGTCCCTCAATCTGCAGCGGTGGCTGGTGCTGCAGCTGTGGGTTGTTAGTGGCTGGAGATGACACAGTTCACCACTTCTCCAGAAGACAAGCAAGCCCAGAGACAAGCACAGCTGTTGAGGACAGAGAGGAGAGAGCGGAAGAGAGGACAGGAGAGTGTTTGCTACTTTTTATAAAACATCCAACTAATGTCATTCCACCGGTGTCTCTGTTTTTTCTGAGTAGCAGTGCTCAACATTAGCCGTTACTCTCTCCCACCCACCTCATTAACAGGGCTCTTTCCCAATGCATTTGGGACCCCTGAGATACAACCTTCCCAAAGAATGTAGCACAGTGACAACATTGACCTATTTGCACACACAGAGTGCAAGAGCAACAACCTCACCAGCGAACCAAAAGGTTGTTGTGGCAGTCAGCTTTATTCCCCAGGACCATTTTGTAACCAAGTGGGCATCATGTGAATACCATCTGGGTACCACTTATTTAAAGCTGGCAGAAGTCCCGTGGCAGGCAGCCTGGCATTGAGGAGAAGGGAATAAATTGCATCATTTACTTAACATGCATTTACCGTTGTGCCTGTTAAAAGCCCATGACTAAATGATTTGTTTTTTTCTGCTGCCAGTTTCCCCTGTCAGCCAAAATAGTGTTGTATGAGCAACAAACGGAGCAACTGTCAAAAGGCTGATAAAGGAGGTATCGAGATGTTAACCACATGAAATCACATTTACCAAGTATATTAACAGCCCTAAATCCATTTACACCAAAGAAATCTCCCAGTGCGTTATGCACTGCACAGAACCCATAAACAGACAATAAACACATTGTAATTATAATGCCAACTCTTTAATTACGTGTGTCATTTGGGGATGGTCGAGCTCACTAATTGTCAGAGTGATGTGAAAGGACTGGGGGAGGCAAAAAGGAGATCAAGCCTCGGGCCCAATGAGAACCATATTCCCCATTCTCCAAGCGTGTTAGAAGGCAGAAAATTCAATTGGCATGGTTCCAAATAAGAACAGTCCAAACAGCCCTAATCAGCGGGGACAAACTCCATGCAAATCATTTACATTAGCACAAGTGGAGAGAGCAGAAAAATATAAGACATTCATTTTCAGAACATGAAAGCAAGGAAATTCCTTTGCCTCCCATAACCTCACTGCCAGGTGAATGTAACCAAAGATGAGCAGCTCCAGATGCCATTATCCAAATCTTATGCTATTTGAAGAATCAAAGAAGGGAAAAACACACCCACAATGTTAACTAGAGTTGGGGACGGATGGATTAGACACAATGTCTACAGATCTCTCCACATACCATTGCTTTAAAACCTTTATAAGGGGGAAGCGTATATTGCACATACAGTAGAGATGATTAATGCATATTATATTAGGAAAATTATAGAAAAGAGTTCTTTGGACACATGAGACCCCCAGAGAAACTAAATCTAAAAAAAAAGAGTTCTGATGTGTTTTTTGTTAAATGGTACAGCTTTTTATAAACACACACGCACAACACTTATACAGTGACCACTTCACATATTTTTATATGACTACATGAATGTATTGTTACTTACTTATCCTGACACTTAGATATAACTTATACATTAACATATACTTTATATGGCAGGGAATATGGCGGCCAAAGATCACCAAGCAAATTACTCTAACCATGGCGAGTACAGTGCACCCTGAAAAAATATTGTGAGATGACAACCCTCAGATGAATCATCAGCTCAGCAAATGTCAGTTAAGCAATGAGAAACCGTCTCTACCATTGTTTACATATTGACTGGCACTATGCGGTTGACCCTGATGAGAACAACACACAACCTCTAATGCCGTGATCTCACTCGGTGGAAAAAAGAGCTGTCACTGTGAATTTGGTAGGAGGGCGTGGTGTTGCAATCAATGAAGGTGGAGAGACTTAAACACAAACAAAACCAATCTATTATTGGTTCCACAGCATGAAACCATACATTAGCTGAGCTCATACTGAAACAGTCCATCCTGCACCAGTCACTCTGCAATTTACTACTCAAATTGTTCTCACCTCTGCCTTTTTTCCATTCCTCTGTCTATGCGAGGTTCAACTGAACACTTCACTGTGCCCTGGAAGGTATTTTACACAGGACCACAATTGACAAAAGAGATCAGAGTGACTGAGTGAAAGAGAAAGAGCGCATGAAGGATACAGAATTTTCATCTACTATCCATCTCATATTCTAATGTAGCCATTATGCTCTAAAAAGAGACTGCTCATCTATTCATTTTATGGGGCATTTGCAAAAAAGATGACACTGCAAGAGGCTTGGTCAGAGTGATTAAAATTCTTTGAATTAGCCCTTCAATCACTGCATACAATTGTGCATAAAGTACACAGAAATGCACTCAAAAGCCTGCCCCAGCTCCTCTCTGTAGTAGGATATGAAAAGATTGATTTACTCATTTCTCACTATGAGTTGTTTTCAGTGTGAGGAATTGATTGGTCAACACATTAAAAGCTTGTACATCATGCACTCCATATACACAACATGAAAAGGCTTTTAGAAAAATGACCAATAACCCAGAACAGCTGATTGCTTAAAACACAGTATATATGTAGAGAACACTTACAACAGGTGGAGAGAATTTCTAATAGAATGTGGTACACAGTAAATATTTAAAAGTCATGAAGTGGGAGAAAAGCAACCCTGGATCATGATGTCGCTCGTTAGTGTTGCAATATTACTCAAATGTTTCATAAACTCTATGCTACAAGAAAAAAAGTTACTGAACACATGTATCAAGTTCAATCTGTAATATCAAAAATCAAAATCTGAATTTTTACTCTTGCTTGACGCACACAATGTGTCTGCCACTGCAATTATACAGCCAGTCACTGATATGACTGGCCATCTTCACTGCTCAAATCTGGAACTTCATTCTATTCTTATTATTGCTAAAGAAGTACACAAACAGACTTTTTTCTCATGCCATTACCTGGAACAAAATAAGCACCAAATGAAGTTTCAGTTCTAGTTTAGTTTTGTCTAGCATTCACCCACTCATACTCTTGTTCTCCCAATGACTTTACATCTGTCTTTTTTTAGACTTAGAGCTAGGTAGTCACTTACAAAAATGTCTTGTAAGCCACAGACTGCACTGAACACTGAACAATATTTTCATTTTTCATTTAGAGGGTGTGATAAACCATTCATAAAAACACTTGACAGCATCAGGGTCATGAAGATAAGTCAGCAGTACCCATTCTGATTGAATGCAAAATGCTGGCTTAAGACAAAAAGACATTCAAGTGCAGCACATGGTTTGTCCTGTTTTACAACATGTACTTTTGACTGTTGTCCTTTCCTTGCCACTGTAAACAGGCGCTTTTGTTTTTAACAGGTCACGTTTTACACATGAGCTATGTGCCTGTTGTTACTGCTTGCTGTTACGTCACCTTGGTACATGAGTGTGTGTGCATGCTGTACAGAGGTAAAGCATACTGCTCTTAGAAAAACAAAAGAACACTCCAGGTAGTGGCCTGGGACACCAAGGGCTGCTGAAAAACTTAAGACTGTATTTAAAATAAACAACAATGTGGATTTTATTTCATTAACTATCATTTTATGAGGGTGATTCCAACCTGTGTGTCACCCCTTCTGTCTATCTCCAAGTGACCTCCGTCATACATTTTTAAAAAGTTACTTGATTAATTTATAACAGTTTTGTTCCATTAAAGTTTGGAGTTAGTTTTTTACCTTTTAAATAAGCTTGACATGAGATATTTTTCCTTCATTACCATACACGCTGTACAAATAAAAGATTCCAATGATATACCATAAAAATATGTTTTTAAGCCAAAAGCAAATACTGATTCAGCAAATTATTGATCTAGCAGCATCTTTCCAATCTTCTGTTGACTGTAATCACACACTGAAAGTCACTTTACTGTGGCACAGCAGAGTGTATCCACTCACAGATTTTCCAAATTTCTGCTCCTGGCTATTTCATATTATCACTGCCACATCTCAGAGAGCAAACTGCTGCGCTTGTTTCTGTATGATTTGGGTGAGATCTGTGCAGGATCAGCGGCAACCACTGCGGCTGTCGCCTCCGATCTACAAGGGACTTTACACACATCCGCAGCCTCTGAGCCACTCTGTGAAAGCCACAGATGTATCATACCTAACAGGGATCTTTAAGCGGATCTCAACTTTACACTTACAGTATATGATAAATGTAAACCTTAAGATAGGGAGGAGATTAAACTTAAGGGTTGTAATGTTTTTTTTTAATAGTAATTCAACATATATACATATATGCAAAATAGAGAAGGACTGTAGATAGAGACACTGCATGTCCTGCATATGAGCAGCCAGTTTATTTCTTGTTTAGGAAACAAGATCAGGACTTTTAGTGCGCTTTTTTTCCTTCACTTGCTTTCATTAAAATTTTTTATGACAAAATCTTCTCAACTAGTAACAGGTATTTTTGTGACCTCAGTGCCTCAATG
>JAVQJX010155033.1:0-10328 GCA_036025115.1 Ambassis agassizii
AAGCTAACTTTTTTTTTAAATTTAGGTGTCTTCTATTTAATAATACCTGGATTATTTACACATTCACATTTATGTATTATCAACAAGATATGTATAGATCTGATTTTTAAATCTCATCATGACAGCCCTAATTCTTGTCAAGAGCAAATGCATAAAGGTTAATTTATATCAACATTTCACATACTGTATGAGAATGATATCAGCATTCATAAATGTGTAGAGAGAAACTGTTTCATTTCACTGGGTACAACACTTCTTGGCGTTGTAGCCAGTTCCTCATATGTTCTAGAAGAAGTGACCAGTGAGTAGTTTTGGGCCTTGGCCAAACAGGATTATGCTGAGTTTATGTCTGGTGGTCAGGGTTTGGGGGAGCGTGGGACACGCCCATGACTGATCCCAGCTGTGCATATCTGTCCTCTTCTGTTCAAGCTCACACATTGAGACGGCCAGTTTCCTGCCTCTGTGCCAAATACAACTCTGGTCAAACCCATCTCAGTACCTCATTTCATACTCACCTTATACCTGTCTGCTATTTTTACTTTTTTCTTGTCTTGATATTCTATTTAGCTGCATATTTGTATTTATGTTATTATGGATAATATGTGCAGAATTTTGTTTTATAATGACACTGAAGGAAATTAAACACCAAGTCCTAGATCACCTTCCCATCCTGACAAACATGCTGGAAAACATTCTGTCATGCTATTGCCAGTAGGAATCTCTTTATGAAAGAGTGGTTTTTACCCACTCTGACCACTGTGGTCAGTGGGAGGACCAGGGTCACTATTGGACCAGTCTTACTTATATGCTCCTCCCACCTGGCAGTCTTGCATGTTGAGATACCCTAAAACCTTGAACATTCCCTCAGGCTGACGCCATCACAGGAAACCACCTTGTGGGCAAACATTTAATATTGTGGGAGACATGCCCAAATGTTAAAGAAGCTGGCTTTTACAAAACTACTGAGATCAGCACTTGAACAGAACAGAGCAGCACAGATTCTCGACTCCTTTTGGCACTCAGTGCAACCTCACACACAGTCAGGAACAAAGTGCAGCATTTGGCTCATGGCGGGAAATGAAGAATGGCAGAGTTATTAGGTAGCTGTTTTCCCATAAAGCCTTGAGGTCAAAGGTTACCGTTCCTTCCTGATTTAAGGGTCGCCAGGACATGTGATGCTGATTGTGAATGTTGGTGACCCTCACTCGGCTGATTTTACAGCTGCGGACCACCCGTAGAGACACACCAAACCCACTTTAACTACTTCAGTCTATCTTCTGTGTCTCCTGTGTAAACTCTCACATTACCGAATTACATGGACTTTACTCTTTTTTATTTTTTAACCTCTATCACTGATTCTTGTTTTCTTATAATCCCTGAAATCTAAGTCATGGTGTTTTTTTGCCCTAGATTCTTTCCACATTGCCCCAAAGGGAAAATACTCACGTTGTGCTTTAATGGTTTGTTTCAGCTTCTGTGTTCGCTGGGTGAAGTGACATTGATATACTTATCTAAACATCCTTTACATTAATCATGTAGTAAACACAATTTCAGCACTTTTTGTGAGGGAACAAAAATAGTGCCAACTGCTTTTAGCAGGACTCTGCAGAAACAACTCAACAAGTTGAAGAAAAATATTCCAGACATTCAGCCGACCTGCTAAATCTTCTCAGCAACAAGTTTAAACAAAATTCTAACTTTAGATTTTTCTGACTGATGTGTTGTATTTTCTGCTGTGCAGCCCATGGATGACTCTTACTGTTGTTTTTTTGTTGTATCTGTACAACATGACTCGTTGTTTTTACATCATGTAAAGTCTGTATATATACAGAAAGGTTTCGCAATGTATTAAATATAATTGTTATTCAGTGAGGAAAACTCCAGATGACTGTATATAGTATTGCTCAGTTTGAGAAAGTTACATACAACAATAATATATTAGGCGTGGACGTTTTACACGTGTACAAAGTATAAAATGCAAGTAAACTATTCTGTAACTGCAGTTATATCTAACCAGCAATTGGGAAAAAGTGACACAACCCACTTTCCTTGTTCTGTCAGAGTTTGACGGTGCAGGTGGAGGATGTGCGGATCAGGGCCACATACTCACACAGGAAAAGAATTCCCATAACTGAGGGTTTCCTGGAGGTGAAAGACGGAGGCAAGTGGAGACAGATCTGTAATAAGGAGTGGACGGAGATGAACAGCAGGGTCATCTGTGGCATGTATGGCTTCCCTGGGGAGAAACAGTTCAATACCCGACCCTACAGGTGAGTAATGGGGCAGCAAAGTTTAAACAAAGTTAATTAGATAAAAGACTTTCCACGTTAAATGAAAATATAACCTTGCTATGTATGTGTATAGTCTGTACAAACCATACAAAAAACAAAATTTGAGTGGACCACATGCTCTTAATACAAACACTGTTTATGTCAGAAATATGAATGTGGATGTGGGAAATAGCCTAGTCTTTCTTCAACTGCTCTTTGATCTGATTCCTTTTAGGGATGTCCAGCCCATTTTAAACTGATGTTAGAAAACATTACATAACCCAGTTTGTTTACACTGGTCATCACTCAGCCCTTCATCCATTTTCCACTGAGATTAAACAGACGTGGGCCTGTAGATGCTTGACACGAAGCCAAACACTGCCAGAGGAAGTTTTAGCGGATGAAGGATTGCCCTGCCGGGGAAACGGCTGCATCCACCCACCACACAGTGAAACAGTGGCTCCACTGGCTGGGTCTAACTGTTTCCCTCTGCGCATGGATTTTAACATTCTGCTTTTCATAAGTGTCATGGGTAATATGTAGATTTACACAGCAAAACACAGCTGTTCTGTAGAACACTTTGTTCTACGATTTGATCTGCTAACATGGGAACTGAGGTTCAAAACAGATGCTTACTGCACATGAGAAAACAATCACATGAGCAGATTTCACTCCACACAGTATAAAAGCAGTGAAATCTGCAGACCTGACATGGCATCAAAGTAGATCTATTTACAAGGATCTAATCTTAATTATCTCTAATCTCTAATCTTTTAATCTTATATGGATTTGTAAGGAAATCTCAGGCACATTAAACCAGCAGTTAACTTTTATTGTATTTGTGTATCACAAAGCTTGTGTGGTTTTGAAGCGAGTGATGGTGCTGAAGTCTCACGTGGTTCAGTGTTTCACAAAAATGAAAGATCACATTCAAACTGTCTTTAATCTGAGCCAACAAACGGCCTCGGTTGTACCAAACATGCTAATATTACTTCACCAAAATTAAAAACCCTCAGCCCACACTTGGGTTTTCTTAAATGTTCACAAATCACAAATTGTTCCTGAACATATCCAGGTTGTGAGCTATGTGTTCACAGCACCCCTAAGAACAGAACAGGCTGTTATTGTAGCTCTTGCTGTTTTCATTACATGGTCTGCTTGGTCCACTGTTGTTCAGCTCTTCAGTGACCCCTAATTGGTGACTTCCATTCAAGTATGGGGTCATGAGAATGTCAAGGTATCCTCACAACAATACTCCCATTGTCCTCCCCCCCACATCTATCCCACATCCCATAAAACGCCTTAATTGACTAAAGTGAAAGAAAGGGTGGTAAAGAATTTTATGTGTTCATCATCATGAACATTTTATAAAGGCAACTATGCCAACATTTTTTCTAGAGTCAACAGTACCAGTATGGAATGGAAATATGTTTGTATCTTACGCGATGTATAGAAGGTGCTTCACGTTGTTACAGTATATAACTGAACTGTTTTGACAGCCCTCTCAGTGAGTGATGATTAAGTGTTCCACATCAGAGCCACTCACCTGCACTTAAACGCACCACGTTTAACACTTGTCAAAACAATGTACGCAACAGCTCTGCCATGCAGTGAGGACTGCTTGAGGTTGCTTTTGTGAAGCAGTTCTTATAATGGTCTGGCCTATGTTGTACAAATTAAGAGAAAAAATTATAATAGTTTGTTTTATTGTATTATTACCACTCAGACTGCTGGCCAAGCGTCGTAAGAAGAACTACTGGGGCTTCTCTGTCAACTGCACAGGCAACGAGGCTGACCTTTCTGATTGTAAACTGGGCCGTGAGATACGGCTGAAGGGCAACAGCACCTGTGAGCAGGGAATGCCTGTGGTGGTGAGCTGTGTACCTGGACGTGCCTTTGCTCCCAGTGTCAGCATGGGATTTAGGAAGGCCTACAGGATGGAGGTTAGTCAGATCACACTTTGTTGCACAGTGTATTGTTGGTTAGCTCTATCACATTAACGTTGACAGGTTTGGTAATGCCGTATAATAAATACACTTTTTACTTTTTACTTACTTATCAAAGTCCCAATTCTCTTCAAAGTTACATCAAGTCAGTGCATAAGAAGAAGCACAGCTACTTTTGTGTGCAGTTCAGTTTGTGGAGAATAAACAAATTAATTCTTGACACAACTCCAGTAGTAGATTACAACATTCCTTGCTTGTTAATCAAGAGGCTCTTCAACTCAAACATCTGGAAGCATTCGAATGAGGAACCACAGTATTAGTTTGTTTAGTTTTGAAAACATTTTTTATTCTCTGGACCACATAGAGATTGATACTAAATGATATATTTTAAACTTCCGTCTTTTGTTGTACTGTTAGGTGCTGCTTCATTTTGATGACAGGGAATTGTTTTAGTGAGCTACAATGGTGTCTACAGAAGACTGGTTATTGATGTTAAAGAAAACTTGAAATCCACATGTTTTTACCCAGTTGTATTATTGTACTAATAATAATTTGATATAATATAATTATCTCAGTTACAATTTTTGATATTTGGTGTGCTGTTTCCATAGCAACCCTTGGTCCGTCTGAAGGGTGGAGCTATGATAGGTGAGGGACGAGTAGAGGTGCTGAAGAACGGAGAGTGGGGAACAGTGTGTGATGACAACTGGAACATTCGAGCCGCCACTGTTGTGTGCCGAGAACTGGGGTTCGGCAGCGCTAAAGAGGCCCTGAGAGGAGCACGACTTGGACAAGGTACAACCGATTTGTCTCTCTCTAACACATGCTGTAGTTATATCTATATTATACGATTTACTAAATAAAATAAGTGGATTTAGTCTTAAAACACTGAAATAAATCAAGCTAGATTGGACAAATTGACCAGGGAGACATTGCTTGAATGTGAATACACAGAATGGCTAATATATTTTATAAAATTATTGAATATAGCTTGTTCCTCGTCACACTTTGAAATTTTGACTTTGTTGAAGATAATCGCCAAAAGGTTCTTAGCTTTGATGACAGTTCAAAGTGGTCTCACTCAGCTGTAAAAATGAAAGGTGTGGACTGAAGCCAGAATCCTGCACCTCCACCTTATCTTTGGCCTCTGCACCACCACCTGTTTTTGTCAGACTTCAATCAGTCTAGACCTTTAGTCAGCATATAAATGCATTAGAGAGTGTATGGAGTTGCACATTAATGTTTATACATTGACCTAAAACCTGATTCTGTGAAATGTAATATTCCACAGCTTTATGAGAATCATATGTTCGTAGCAACTGTTGTCTTTTGCCCAGCCAGTGAAACAGAAGAATGCACCAAATGTTCCACTAACGAAAACAGCCTTTATGGCTTTCAGAGGAGGAATTCGTTGTTGGAGAGAGAACGAGGTTATTTCAGGGATTTCTTTATGAGCTGACCACTGAGTGCAAAAATGGTGCCACACACACACAGAATAGCTGATTGTTTGTTTTCAGAATTCAGTGAAGTGGACCAAGAATGCCAGTAAATGTCTAACTGTATGGCAGACTTGTGTAGATTCCAGTGATGGATATATTTATGTATGTCATGTGTCATTACTGTGTCATTGTGTTTGCCACTGGCACCGTGCACATCACTGGGAAGAGGGATCATGTCACTTCAGACATTCTTGTTCAGTCACAGGGGAAGAAAAACCAAAGAAAACCAACATTGTTGTGGAAACTCCGCCACACTGAGAGAAAAGAGTTTTTTTATGGGCCATAAGTGTCTCATTTTCTGACAGAGCTGCAGAACTTTCTCTGCAGTGTGAATTTGCGTCTCTCCAGCATACCAGAATACTATCTGCACTAGTCAGTTATATAAGTTATATATATATATATATATATATTCCCTTAAACCATTGTATCAACATGGATCAGTAATCCTCTTAAAGGAAAGTAGTGACAAGATTCATTACTGTATTTAGTTCTATTTAGTTCACACATTTTAAAGATGTTTGTTGTGTCCCTTAGGGATCGGTCCAGTCCACATGAACGAAGTGGAGTGCTCTGGCTTTGAAAAGTCTCTCACTGAGTGCCACTTTAACCGTGATGCTCTGGGCTGCAGTCACGAGGAAGACGCAGCAGTCAGGTGTAATGTTCCCACCATGGGCTTCCACAATCGAGTGAGTAACCCAAAAACACACAAGAACAAAATGTACATTTCTACAATACTGTGACATGACATTTTTAAATCCTTTTCCTCAGCTTCGTTTAAGTGGTGGGCGTAACCCGTATGAAGGCCGTGTGGAGGTCCTGGCAGAGAGGAATGGCTCTCTGGTGTGGGGCACGGTGTGCAGTGATAGCTGGGGGACCATGGAGGCAATGGTAGTGTGCAGACAGCTGGGACTGGGCTTTGCCAGTCATGCTTTCCAGGTAAGGTTTGTAAAAGGCCACTCACTGTAAACAGGATCATGGAATTGTAGAATTATGTTTAGCACATACCTTTGGGTAAAGGAAAAGGTCACTTGTTCTTTGAAGTGAAAATGTATATTTTGCTTCTTGTATTTGTGGAAATGATGCTATAATGTTTCCATTTAGAGGAAACCTGTGATATTGGCTGGTAAGTGTGAGTCACTGTTTCCACTGTGGATGGAAGCATTACATTTTCAGGTTGTCTGTACTGTATGTCTCATCCTTGCAAAAAGGATATCCCAGGAACACCTGCTGGTTGAGGAGGCTCACCATCATGTAACCATAGAAATGCTGCAACTTTTTATAGATTTTAAAAAGTTTTTAAAGATTGTCAAGATCAAATCTTCTTCACAGGACTAACCAGTTTTACAAGCGTATGTGTGTGTGTTAGTGGATGCTATTAACTCTCACTTTAACAAGCATGAGTATTATTGACCCCAGAAGGCAAAATAAACATCTCACTTGCTTAGAAACACCAAAAACACTAGAGCTCAGCTCCTCAGCAGGAGTCAAGAGAAAGCGTTGAGTCAGTGAAGTTAAGTGACCCACCACCGGTATACCCCACAGCAGCGTCACAGCCCAGGCAAGGAGAGCCCAGAGACATTAGGCAAGAGGCTTGTTAAAAAAAAACCTCTGTGCTCTTTATGTTTTTTATTTTAAGACAGGATGATATAGGTTGATAACAGCAGTAAGGTTTATGAATGGAAGTTGGACTAGTGACATAAACTTTCTGCTTTCTGTGCAAACTCAAATCATCAGGTCAGAGTAGCATAGTAACACATCCTTTTGTAACAACATGCTAGGTTGTCCTTACACAAGAGTTTTCATGTTGGGAGTAGTAAATGTCTGGTCTTTGCTATCACAGAGCAGGACCTCAGCCCCTCTTTCCAGTCTGACTTTTACTACTCCTCCAGGAAAACCACCACCAGATGGAACAAATGACACCAGTCTCAAATGATACTGCTGTCTGTGCTTCTCCTCAGCCCACCAGCAAGCATTCCCACATCCATATCCCTCAGCTCAATTTATTTCTCATGAATCCTCCACTTCCTTGGAGGATGATGGAAGTTTTCCTCCAGAAGGTTTCCCTGTGGTCTGCAAAATGCTGTAATAAGGCTGAGTCAGGAGTGCAAGGTTAACAGAGGACCTTCTGCAGTGCGTGTGATCGAATCTTTGATTGGATCAACTGCCAGGGCATGTTATTCCTACACAAATGGTGTAGGAATAACAACAACAATAACAGTGTAAAGAGCAAGATCCCCATCTTTTATATAATACGTATATTATCCAGCTTAGCCTGGATCAATCCATAGATGATACGTTTGATATTTTATGACATTACAACAGTGAGAGCCAACAAATACACCAAGTTACACTTGGTTGGAGACTGGACACCTCCCTGTTTCTCATGTTTATGTTAAGCTGAGTTGAGCTTAGTGCTGCAAATTTTAGCCTGACATTTGCATTTAATTCTTCATCTTTCAACTGTGTGATTTCTGTGTTCTGTCCTTCTCGTCTTCCAGGAAACGTGGTACTGGCAGGGAGACTCATCAGCTGATGCTGTGGTGATGAGTGGGGTGAGGTGTTCTGGAACTGAACTGACTCTGGATCAATGTCTGCATCACGGGAAACACATTCTCTGCCCTAAAGGAGGTGGACGCTTTGCTGCTGGGGTCTCCTGCACTCAGAGTAAGAAATTGTTTTTCAAACTAAAATAAAATACTCTTCTAAACATGACTATGAACTCAATGAAGTTCAGTGAACACTATTTGTTAGTGATGAATATCATTTCTAATTGTAGGTGTCAGTGATATACCTTTGAGCTAAACTTTCTTTGATGTAAGCTGTCCCTAACCACCACATCCCTGGTGTCCTTCATCCTCCCAGCTGCCCCAGACCTGGTCCTGAATGCTCAGGTTGTGGAGCAGACCACCTACCTGGAGGACAGACCCATGTACGCTCTGCAGTGTGCCCATGAGGAGCGCTGTCTTTCCAGCACTGCTGACAAAGCTGATGCCAGCTCCTACCGCCGCCTCCTACGCTTCTCCTCCCAGATCCACAACAATGGCCAGTCAGACTTCAGACCACGGGCGGCACATCACTCCTGGGTCTGGCACGAATGTCACAGGTGAGACATCTCAGCATTACTGGACTTTGTTTTGAACAGCTCATCATAGTTAATGACTGTGTGAAAAATGACACATTACATTCAATTACACCAACACATACCTTAGTTGGAAATCCCCACATCTCTCCTCTCCCGTTGTTCGAGAGGAAGGCAAACTTATCTCAAGCAAAAAACTGTGTATATTAATGTAGACTCTCTAAATACAGGTACATATTTATTGTTTAAACACTTTTTCCTTCCAGACATTATCACAGTATGGAAGTTTTCACCCACTATGACTTGTTCAGTCTAAACGGCACTAAAGTGGCAGAGGGACACAAAGCCAGCTTCTGTCTGGAAGACACCTATTGTGACGAGGGTAAATACGGACACTTCCTTTGTCTGTACATTATATACTGTGGCTTTGAAGCATTCTGATGGTGTGAACATGACCTTCTTTCATTCTGTCTGCTGAAACACTAACTCTTGACACAAATCTTGACTGAATGCAGGTATTCAGAAGCGGTACGAATGTGCAAATTTTGGTGCACAGGGCATCACAGTTGGCTGCTGGGATACATACAGGCATGACATTGACTGTCAGTGGATTGACATCACAGACGTGAAGCCTGGTGACTACATCTTCCAGGTAAAACATCTGGTCTGTTGGTCTAGCTGTCTTCGATATGGCAGACCTGCTGCTGGAAATGTCCCGTCTCATCTCCAGCCAGCGAGGTCATATAGACCAAACAGATTTCAACAGTTTCCACATCCTGTATTTGGCATTCATCCTAAGTAGGGCTTGAATTCTACAGACAATTTTACAGCATGTGTGTTGTAAGATAAAGTCTGACCCCATCTTCCTGAAAGAGCAGCAGGAATGAGAGCCTTTAGTTCTCTAACAGCCTGTCTGCACAGACACTGCTCCACAGCAGCACTTCTTTGACATGTAACCACAGTTTTGTTTGTTCTTCCAGGTTGTGATAAACCCAAATTATGAGGTTGCAGAGTCAGATTACACCAACAACATTATGAAGTGCCGCTCCCGATATGATGGACAGCGGATATGGACATACAACTGTCATATAGGTAACTGCAATCTCTTCTTTAAACAATAAAACCTTAAACCCAGTGGGGCGTGTGGCTGCATTACTGCATATCAACAAAGCTAATACAAAGACACCATATGATAGGGCACAAAAGTGACAAATGACACAATTCAGTAAGACAAAAGTTAAAATATACAACATGTTTTTACTGAATACAAACTTTTCTTACTGGCATTTGTTACCGTCTAACATGTAATTAACATTGAATCGATAAAAAATGGCATTTTAACAACTCGGCAGTTAATAGGGATCTTTTCTGTAATGTGGAACAATTCAGTCAAAAGAAAATGCCAAGAACAAGTTAACATCACAAACATTTGTTTAAAAAACAATAAGATGAACATCAGTCCACGAAAACAATGCTTTTCCATGTCATTGTTATCTACATGCAGTATACAGTCAAGCCCAAAATTATTCATACC
>JAVQJX010155081.1:0-12821 GCA_036025115.1 Ambassis agassizii
AAGTGTATCTTGGAAATAATAATATCCCGAGATAAGATGGAGTGTGTATATTGGCTTAACCACACCATGATTTGAACATGGACAACTTCAAGCATATGATATAGAAGCCAAACACTAAATAGCTACTTAGTTAGCTGTTGGCTAACTCCACCTGATGTACAGTGTAAAGTAGGTCATGTGTAGTTCCCTGTGCGTGTAAAACACAGTTAGTGCTAGTGTAGGCACTGTTGACCCACTCAGGCTATGGACGAGGGACCATTCACAATGCGTTGATACGCCATCAAAATCATTTCAGAAGAATTCAGATGTTGAAAAAAGAACGTGTACATATTTCTCCAGCTTCATCTAATGAATGCATGACAGGAAGGGAACTGGTATGTTTTTAAGATGATCTTAATATCCTGTTTTTAATGCCTACCAGTAGTTTTCTTATGCCAATCACCTGTAATTTAAAATGAAATGTAACTACAGTGAAAACTGATCGCCTTAACAAAACAGCTTGTGGTGTCAAGGAGCTTGAACCTCAGTCTGCTATACCTCCTTCTTCTTTACTCAAACATTCATGGCTGTATCAGCCCCATGTTCAGATGACATCATGCTGTATAATCATGTTTTGTTGACGGAAACATGACATGATGGGTATTAGCATAAATGTATGTCGGTGTATTATTGACAATTTTTTTATGAAGACATGGTGGGGGGTGCAGGAACAAAATGCCTTACTGAAAAGGTTACGCTACTTTTAAAGACATTGGTTTGACTTTCTAAATAGAGCTAAGGAATAGATTTTACTTCCCTGTAATTGCTATGGGAATATTATCTTGAGAACGCAGCATGAAATCATAAAGGTTGTGATTTCTTCTCAGTAGACCAAATGATATTGCAGCATGTTGCATTTATGACACAACACTTGGAAACATTTTTTTCATTCATTAACTCTAGCATTGGTTACAAAATGGATGACACTACACTCTCACTATTAAAAATAAGTAATTAAAGTCATTAGTTTTAATGGCAGAGTGTGGCACTCTCCTGGGCTACATGTGTGATTTCCTTGTTGCTGTTGTTGGAGTGTGCGGTCTTTTCCTGTGCAGTATATGCTGGAAAGATAGAGAAAGAGGGTAGTGATGCATTATTCATACAAATTAGATGCTTCTGCTGCTGTTGCTGTTCCAGTGTAAATCAGCATCCTGCCCTATAGGAAATGGAGAATGACAGGAGATGGAAAGTGCGATGTCCACTCCTCCCACAGGGCCACAGCATCTGTCTCTGAACAGCTCACTGCCAGTTCACCAAACATGAAGCATGTGTGAGGCCTTATCTGCTCTCCTCTGATGGGCTGCCAAAATTCAGGGCTAAGGGGACAGCAAAGCAGCCATGCATCACCTCCCTCCCTCTCTAACTCACCCTGCCCTCCTCCTTCACCAAAGCTACTGGCTGGCCACTGATATGAGCAACAATTTCCTGTCTGGATGCTGCTGTATCTTGCACATACACACACATCCTAAGATCCTAAGGTATGTGTAAAATATGGGCTTGTACAAGCACTATTTTTTTTATCTCCAAAGGCCTTGTTGGTACCTTACCTGGCCTGCAGCAATCTTACAGGGGAGACAGGGGATTTTCTGAGCTGAGACACGTTTTACCAGCTCCAGTGAATTACCATGCAAACAGCTTCCTCCCACTGATATCCTCTCCATTTTCAACATGCACCTGACTCCCTCTTTTCTATCAGTTAAATCGCCCCTGTTATTCCCTGCCCTCCTCTTCCATCCCAGCACTGTCACTATCATCCCCTGGTCAATTTCCAACATGGGAGGTCAGATGAGAACGGCTGTGATTCAGGGTGGTGCATTCCATAGCGGAAGGGATGTGTAGATTGGTTGTTGTTGTGACTGCGGTAGGGAAGATGCCGCCAGTGGGTCTTTATGTTGACAGGCAGTCCTTTATAAAGTGTCTGTTCACTGCCTCTGTGTCTCAACAATCCAGGAAATCATGGGCAGAAGTCATGTTGGATGTATCTCAGACTTGTTCAGTAGGTAGTAAACTGCCTGGGGAGTCTGACATATTCTAGGGTGCCAAAATTGTTCCAGTTCACTGGAAGTTCAGCTGCCTTGAGTATTCCCAGCAAAAAACAGCATTGTTATGTCTTCTCACAGACTCAGTTCAATTCGATACGGTATAAAGGTGAAATCATGCATTTTAATTGCAAACATGTTGTTACAGTTTGTATTAGTTGTTGTTGTAATGGGTATCAGGAACAGAATATACAAAATGCAGCATAGTCTATGTTCCAATATAGACCCAATATTGTTGTATAAATCCTGATCAAAGGTCATAACACAGTGAAATATGTATGAGGAATATTCTATCACAGCAATCACATCTGTCATCATAAATTATTCCACTAATAAAGACTCACTGCTCTTGAAAACATGGCAATAACATCAAGCAAGGGCAGCAGCATTTGCTGTCATCGCCAATCCAACCACCTTGTTTGTATTTTTAACAGAAACATTATCTACAGCTACAATGCCAAAATTCTTCATGGAAATGGCATTTTGTTAAACATGGTTCTGATGAAATTTGTCAGGTAAATATGTCCATGGCTAAGACTAGGATTAGCTGCAAGTCAGACCAGCCTAGGACAGGGTGGTCTGACTTGGACTGCATCACATATGGATGTATTAATATCATTGTTACAAAATAGGTCTAAGGCAGTACTTTTTCCTAAATAGTAACTAAATATTCATGTATTTAGTGCCCTTGAAGAGATAGAATTAAGTGCTTCACGTGCAAATAAAACTCTACGTTTAAAGGAGAACAAATTAAAATCCAACACAACAAAAAGAATGAATGAATAGCACTAGGTTGATGTATGATGAAAGTGCATATTATACAGGATAAGACGCTAACCTTAGCCTGTATCTTCTGTATGTGTACGTGTGTATGTTTTGTGGACAATACACAACACAAAAGTCATTTTTGTTCAGTTTCTGCACACAAAGAGGAAACAGAGTCATTATTCCTCCTCCACTCTGTCATTAAGGCCAACACTAAAATTGATTATTATTATAATGTGGTTACTGGTGGCCAAAATAACCAGAAACAACCAGCAATGACTACAAGATGATTCTTTTACTCTGCATGGTAGAGTCACTGGAGTCAGTGTGTCATTTCATCCCTGGTGTTGATGTAACATCGTTCCTGTGCACATCCGCTGCATCATGTCGCAGGTCATTGACTCTTATAAGTCCCTGTAGGCATGATTCTCTCGAACAGTAGTGCTGAGCGTGAAGGAATGCTCAGCGTCAGTGGAGTAGAACAAACACAAATGGTGGACACAGCGTTGAAGACATACAAGTGCAGTGGTACAACACCAGGCAGACAGGGTGACGCACAGTTGGCCTATTTTTTTCTGTTGGACAGCTAGGTGCTTATAGCTTTGGAGACAGCCAGAGCTGTTCTGCAGAAACCAGGCTAATCCTGCTGGAAGCAGAGACACCAAGTACAGACTCATTCTGATTTTAAGATGCAACTAATAAAATGTATTCCTAGGTCAATGAACAGGGCACATGTTGACAATATTGATCACTGTTTTGTGTTGAGCACCTATGTAGTGAAACAAACATGTGTGCATACATGACACTGCACCAAACTCCTACACCTTGCATGTGGTGGTTATAGTTTTCCATCAGCTTCTGTAAGCAACCAAACCACCGGGCCTGGTTCCAGAAGTCCCACTTTTTATTGTGTATGTGTAGGGTAAAGGGTTTCCTGGATCATGTTTGACAAATGGAAAGCCACAACAAAAGCCAAATCAGAACAACAGAAACCCATCTGCCATGACAAGTAATAGACATTGCATGGTGAGTGTAGCTTCAGTGGAGATGTGGTTTCTGTGGCTTAGTGGTTAAAAAAGAGCTGAACCATAATGGAAACCTCTATAGAATTACTGCCCTTCTAGTGGTCAGAAAAAAGATTTTGAATACAAGTGACTGGACAGAGGCCTGTTGTCAGGGTTTGCTAGGGTTTGCTCTTCAGCAAAGAGTGAGAGGTTTGGAAGTCTGGAAACGCTCAGGCTCTTTTTCAAGAGCCCCTTGGACAATTCCCTTGAGAGATTTACAAGGACAGCTGGTCAGAGATGCAAAAGAAGGGCTTATATGTCCCAGATGGCCTGGTAGAGGTTCAGGATCCCCCAAGAAGAGGACAAGGATCTCTAGGCAGGCATCTCTGCTGCCCCATGATGCTACCATATCCCTGCTGAAAGTAGAAAAGGATGGATGAATGTTTGTATACTAATAAACTACTAATCCAATTTTGAACAGTATAATTTGTAAACATACCCAGCACTGTTGCTAAGCAACAAATGAATATGATCGTCATGATTTCCATGTAAAGCATTAATATCATGCTAACCTCTTTGTGTCACAGGTATTTTTTGAATCAGTTATTACAACAGCTTTGTGTCTCAGCTTATTCAAAGTGAGAGGAAGATCAGCTTCATAAATGTGGATTTAATAACAATCTTTTAGTCCAAATGCCCGAGGCAATCTGTTATCCCAATCTGAGCCAGCCGGAGCTCACGCCACATTCAGAATAACTGCTCAATTTTCTAAAGTACTGGATAGAGATGTACAATTATTGTGCATACACAACTGTGTATTCACAGGCATGTCCATTTGGAAAGAAATGTACACACACACAAATTGTGTCTAAGAAACCCACACAGACATATTCACAAATCAAACAATCTGCTTCTTGCTGCTAGATGTGTCAGTCTTCATGAGTCACACCAATATGTACTGTATCTGGACTCATGTATATTTAGCTGCTAACTGCAGCCTGTGGCTCTGCAGCTAGTCTGTAGACGTGTGCCAATTTTATAGATCTCTCCTGGGAAATGGAAAGCTCCTGTCACACTGTACTGCTGGCATTGGTGGCTTCAGGTTTTTAAAACCTCATCCTGGCCTCTTATAGTCGTTCTCCTGATTGAATTCTTGCGGTTTCACTGAGTGAGTGAGGTGGCAGCTCGCCTGTAAGTTACCACTCAGTCATCTTATCACATTTCTCTGAGAGGCTTTTACATCTCCTTGTCATGCTCTGTCTTCAATGAAGCATTACTGGATAGTCACCACTTAAAAACATTTCATTTGCAGTTTATCTTTTGTGTCATGTTTATGTTGTTTAAAGACAATGGGCAGCCCGTCTAATAATGCATTTATCTGTAACTCAGTGCACAATGATCAATTAAGGCAATTAACATCATTCATACGCAGACATGATTAATGATTATGGTTATTCATAATATTAATCTATTATATTGTGTATGTAAACACCTGGAAAACTTAATTTTTATGACAAAATCTGGAATATTTGCATGTAAAATTGATATATAGATTTATGAAATATTTTAGCTTTAAAATATTTATATATTTATATTTATATTTTTTATATTTTATATTTTTGTATGTTGCTGCTCTTCCCCCCATGCCAAGCCTCCTCATCCTGCTCTTTAGCCACCTGCCAATGCTCCAACTCTGCTGCCCTTCACCTCGCCTGCACACTCTACACCTCCACTCCAAGCTAAGCCCTCAGCCAGCTCATTTTTAAAACCTTCCTCAATCCTAGCAGTCCTTCAACGTATCCTTCTATCATCCGGCCTTTCTTTAACTTTTCAGATCTTTAAATTCACATCACCGATATAAGATGGACATCTAATCTGAAACCTGTATTTTCTTTGACGATCGTATGATTCATATTCAGGCTGTTGATGTTTAAAATTCCACTCCAGCTCAGTTTCAGAAGTGCATTTGGTTGTATTTCCACTGCTCACACTGAAAAAAAAATGCTGAATTTTTATTTTTCATCTTGATGTGTCATTCAACATTAAATGAGCAGGCGGTGCTAAAGTCCCAGAAGGTTGATATTGTCAAGGTAGCTTTAAGCTCTGATTGCAGGCAAGCTGTTATTTCCAAAAGGTATCTGAAGCGTTACGTGTTGTTATATAAAACCCCCTTGTGCAAAAGCTGATGAGATCTCTGTGGCACCCACCCACTGCAGTAAACTGTCTATCAGCATAATTACTATTCCTATTACAAAAGCCAGAAAATACTGAAATTGTTTCCTTGTAGCTTTTATTAAAGTAAAATTCACATAGTTCTGCCAAACAAAGTGACATTTATGGTCCAGATATTAGACAAAGCCTCGCAATAAATATTTTGTCCAGATGGACTTATTGCATTCAAAATACAGAGCTATAAACACAATGTTACCATCCTCTTGTGACATTTGTAATGTCAGTAAAAGTGCGAAACACACAGTTTGACTCCAAAAATGCAGGGCTGAGTGACTCAGCTGACACGGTTTGCAGTTGAGATGGTCACAGTATGTGTGTAGCTGTCAGAGGTTATAATAACACCTCTAACAGGATTACCCTTCTTACTTTCCTGTGGGGAGCTGACCTGAGCCATGACGACCATCTTTGATAAAACATCTGCTAAAGCAGTTAAAGCTCAAGTGGGAATGCTGGTTCTCTGAGAGTAAACACCAGCTACAACGCCGTCAGCTGTTACCACATGCTGTATCTTTAAAAGTGAATGCAAATACTGTATCTTCATGTGTTAATGTGATGAATTAATGTGCTTCAAGCAATGGTACATGTCTGATTGAATTCGACTTCAAATCATTAAGTGTTGCCTTGTGTTTTTGAGTTATTTTTCTAATCATCCTTTATGGTTTATTCTTAGCTTATTTTCTTTAATGTATCTCTTAGTTTTCATTTTCACAAGAACTTTATTTAAAAAAGGTAATATGAAAGGTCAAAAATGACTGTAACTAACATTGTGGGCCTTGATTCACAAATTCAAATGTTAATTAGGCAAAAACCTTTGTGGAAGATTTCCTGTTTATACTGCTGCTCTTGTTGCCTAGCAACCACCAGTTGATATTAACACACAAGTTTACCCATCTGTTCTGCCTATCCAACTGTTGCGTAAAGAACTTTTGGGCGTCAAAGTATCCAGGTGATGCATTCTCACTACCAGCAAAATGAGCATTAGTTCTAGCTGATGTTGGGGTGGGTCAGCCAGAATAACATAGGGGGTCAAAAATAAAAGGGCTGGCTCTGCCCACCCTTTCTCTCTAATTTTGTTTGCTTTTCTTGGGTTTTTTTAGCGTATACTTTTTATATTACATTTGTTTGTTTGTTTGGGGGAAAAAAAAAACAGGAAGTGGCCACAGGGAACCTGACACCGTTTAGAAACACATTCAATGTAAAAACAAAACACAGTATTGGACACAGTATGATGCAGTTTGGTATCTTCAATGATTTTTGAGAATACGTTGTGTTAGTATGAAAACGTAGTGTTCCTTAGAGTGCAGCTTTTTAGAATTTAACACACTCGGCCTTGCATTAAGATTTTCAGGACTTTACAAAAGGAAAAGTGGTCTGTGGGCTCATCTTTCAGGGTATCAAGGTCTGCTCTGCTACATTGCACAGTATCTTCCTGAATCTTATTATGATGCTAATGAAACGAAATCCTAAAAGGGTTTCTGAATAGAAGCAGATATTGTAAAAAAAAAAAAAAGTCGTCCTTTTGTCAGGAGGCTTGCGCTAGCATTCCAAGGCTGCTGTCTCTGTTTCTCAAGGACAACTTCCAAACTGTTGTCAGCCTGAGCTCCTGTGTTTTAATGAGATCAACTGCTTACCTCAGCAGTCTCCATGGCGATACAGTAAAAAGAAAAGGTTATATGAGAGCAGTTATATGGCTTCAGTTAAACCAGTGAACCAGGTCTGGAATGTCACATTCAAAAGGCCTTATCTTCCTCTCTTTAACACACCTTTCCCCTTTTCTATGCTAATCACCAGAAATAAATCACACCCACTCAGTCTTTCTTTTCTATTTTTTTTAGCTGCAGTGACTTATGGTCAAGATACACAGTAAGCAGGTTAATCTGAATGACAAGAGTTGTTGGCGGAAAAATAAATGTGTCAAAGGGGATTTGTATTGGATGCTTGTCCATTGTCTCAGCGTGGGATGTTTGGAGGTGGAGGAGCAACAAGACAATTCTGCTAAGTGCCAATGTTTGGCACAAAAGTAACAAAATGGAGACAGGCTCATTCACAACACTCAAACCAAAGCAACTTCCCCTCATTTCAGCCTATCCAGTGCAGAGCTCTTTTATCCTCAATGTGTAATTTACAGCACATGTCACAACTGTGGAATAATAACAATTTATTGTACCACAATGAAACACAAGGAAAAAAGGGAAAGGATCATTTGCTTGCACATTAAATTGAACTACCACTAAAGGGAGCATCTCAGGGGCGAGGTGAAACAAATTTCCCACCCCTTCAATGGAATTTCGACCCAGATGCTTAGTTGCGCTTTGTCTCTATTAAGAGACCAAAAGATTTATGAGAGAAATATTGAGTTTGTGCACAGACTACCAGTTCTGCTGGCCACTTTATATGTCCCACATGAGAGCAGAAAAGGAAGCGAAGCACTTTGTCTTCAACATCTGCAAGTCTGAGCTTAGGCAAACAGGATGCTAATGGGCGCATGGCGTTTCTTTACCCCCCCCCCCCCCCCCCCCCCCACTTATATCCCTGCGGACATTTTAACATGTCTCTGTTGTGTTTATTTTTAGAATGATCATTTGGCTGGGAGTTAAGAGAGATCAGAATTAAAAGGCTGTGAAATTAAAAAAAAAGACAATGACCCTTTATGATGGGAGATAGGCGTCACGGACCGTGGGTGCTCTTTTATCACGGGATAAAGTGTAATTATGATGTCCAGAGGGCCGCCTAAAGCCTGTTTAGACACAGCAGCACAAGGGACTGTAATCCACAGCTCTTTTCTTGTGTTATTAGACAGGACAGAAAATTAATTGTAACACTTTGAATGCACCTTAAAGATCACACACAATATTGTATATATATATATGTATATATATATATATACACACAACAAAAAAAAAAATATATATATATATATATATATTTTTTTTTCCCATCGTACTCCAAAGTCTGACTGCAGCGTCTCGATTAAATGGATTATCCTTTCATCTTTTGTCCTTGTGCTGAATTGGAGATTGAAACTCAGATTGCACTTAAATTATGGTTAATCATGATCATACTGATAATAATTGCATGGCTATTCACCCCTCTATTCATAAACTTAACTCAGTAATCTTAGTGTAAGTAAATCAGATAATAGATAATCAGATAATCAATGGTGTGCAAAGAAAGACTTAAACACACACAACCATGTCTTACTTTCATGAGCACTCTGTACGCAGGTAAAGTTCCACAGTATGGTTAAAGCATCCCAGCAACAATGTCATATGGAGGAGAAGAAAGGCTCAAGCTGCCTGAATAGTGTGACCCTCCGTCTGCTGTCTGAATAGCACTCTGACACTGTGGATTGAAGAATGTGAGATATGTTTGTGAGTTTCTTTATTCATCTTTTCTCAAAGCAGCAGACATGCTTGTTGTTTTCTGTATTATTATCTAGTCCTCTCAGAAAAAATGAACAAGCTGGATCTTCTATGAGATTTTTGTTTGAAAACAGAAAGTGTTGCAAGTGAAGTGAATGTTTTGGATGTCATGAGTTAGCAAAGATAACAGAAATGTGCATTTTTTAAGTATTGGGTGTTCACATCTCCACTCTTTCTGAATGATATTGTTCCATGGCCTCTGGGACTGTGAGCATCAGTGGTGGTCAGAAACTCCTGTGGGGACTCAAAATAGCTCCTCAGAAACCAAGGGGTGGCATCGCAGACATCATACAGTCTATGGTTGTGCCTCAGCGATGAAGAGGCCTAGAAGCCTGGGAGGTCTAGGCACCTCTGGACTAAGCCCTTTGGAGAATAGGTGAAAAAGTGAGTTTGAATTGTAACCTTTGAAATAAGTCTAACGACACAAGGAAAACCTAGACCTCTGTCATGTAATTGTACAATGTGACCATCCCCTAATCTTTTCATTAACAATGAATGTAACATGGGTGTGCTTGATGATGGTACTTGATTCATCAGTTTTTAATCAGGATTGTTTGGGACAGAATCACTTCATTGGCTCAATAACAAACCCCCTCACCCCCACCCTGATGCTGTCTTTTCTCCCTTTCTCTGTATGTTACCACATCAACACTGACCATTATTGTGTGTCTCTTTATATCAGGTAACAGCGCCAGGTAATGTGGGCAGATTGAACAAGAGTAAGATTTCTCCCTCACAAGAGGAGGCTTTTTGTCTTCTTTCCTAATCTTTCGCCATGAGTCATGCCCCAGCCTTCTTGGCTTACTTAATTAGTCATGCAGACGTATGGTGGAGGAGAATGGAGGAGCCTTTTCATTGACTTTCCCCTCAGTCAAGCACACAGAGGTCCTATGCGTGTGGGGAAACTGGTGAACCTGCAGTACCGACCTGTGTCTGATTCCTGTTTGCTCTGCAGCGATCACATCCTGTCTATCGATGGAGTTTCAGGAATCTCACCCATGGCAGCAAACTCCACAAGATACTCCACAGGGGAATATACTTTGCTCCAAACGTGTGTTTTATGTTTCTATCGGCACTTTTAAAGATTAAATCAACTTCTCAACAAATAAAGATATTCTTTCTTTTCACAGCGAGACAGGAAAGTTGAGGCTACCTAAGGGGAGGAAAAAAAGCTCCCATGTCCACACTTTCCTGCACCAAACTGCTTTTTATTTCCCTTCAACTATGCCCTCTTCCATTGAATGCAAACCTTAATTTTAGCCGACTGACCCACTTGTGGGACTGGTGATGGTGTTACACAAAAATCTAGAGCCTTTTGGTCATAGATACCATGCTTATCTTTTTGCTTTGGCATTGAGTTGAAAGTCAAAAAGTTTTAAATATCCTTTGATTCTGCTGAAAAGGTCTATGGGATATCTATCCAGGCATTGCTGATATCTTACAAAGCCTTAGGTTATTGAATTTTAATGAATAATCTTGTTACATCCTCTAACCACTGATTGTACAAGTGTAACACTGAATACAAAAATGATTCATGCTTCTACTGTACACCAGCCTTCTCTGTGTTCAAATTAGTGTACAAGCTGCCGTGAGTGGTCACAGCCCAGGAGTGACAGGAGTGACATTTTCTAACCTGACATTCTCTCTTAGGTGAAGAGGGCACAGAAGGTCAAACTGCCACTACTACTGTATTACATTCAAAATATCACAATCAAGAGGAAAATACCTGTTCCATGTGGCGTGTAGGAGGGGATGAAGTGGGGTTATGGTTCTATTATATATTAGTATTTATATATATTTACCCTGAGAAAGCTGTTCTCCATCGTGAGCAAGAAAAGAACATGCCCACACGTAGATTAGATAGACCTCAACATCTTCTGGAACATTGGTTTTGCTTTTTCTCCCTGCCAAAACAAAAACATACTCTATCACTAAGCACCAAGGACAACCCCAAGCAAAGACGCTTCCCTTGTGCCAACGACAGTATCCTATTTGTTGGATGTCCTGCTCCATGTTGGGTCACTCAGTGGCCCTGAGGTTGTTACACAGTGTTTGTGAAAGAAACAGCGATATCCCTGCTGGCAGGGTTGTATCACTGTTCTTTGTGGAGCAGGAAGTTCAGGGTTTCCACCCACTCCCTGCTGGACATTACAGCTCTGTGAAATATTAAAGGCTACTAGACAGAAAAAGTGTATTCATACAAGAACAATAAACTACAGCCGAAGCCATGACCATCATGGCTTCACCATCGTTGCAGTTATGGCATGAATGTAGGTACATCCACTCATCTTAAGATTAAACTAGTGTTAACGGTTGCGTTTCTAATCTTTCATTGTACTGTGGTATAAAACTGCAGTTAAATCATCAGGCACCATACATGATGGTACTACTACTGTGTCTACTTAAACTGCAAAAAACATCTCTACATAGTGGAAGAGGGCTGCCTCGGCTCAACCACTTAGTCCCAACATCTGTCCATAGGACCACCATTCAGAGCTTGATTCATGGAGGTGCCCTTTTGGCAAAGCCTTGAGAATCAGGTCAAAGAAGGCGACTCAACAGATGCAGCAGTAGAGGAGGAAGAGGAACTGTTGCCATTATTCATCTTTTTTTGTATGACATAATATTTGAATGTCTGCAGAAGAAGAGCAAAATATAAGCTACACACGCTGCCACTCACAGCAGGTCAGAGTCAAAGGACTCTGGAGCCTGAAGAGCCCGAAGGTTAAAAACTTAGCCCCTGAGTGGGAGATTCATGTTCACACATGCAGCACTGGCTGAACTCCAGGGTTCACTGCATGCATGATATGCCTGCCTGAAACGTCCAGTACTTCCTATGAAATGTGGAAGTACCATGGTTAGATTAAAGAGCTTAAAACAGGGCAACTGGACTTGTAACCTGAATGACTGAGAATCGTCCATGGTTCAGCCACAAGCACAAGAGCCTGACAGAATGGGTTTGTGTGAGTTCACAAATCTTGTGAGAATTCAGTTTCTAGGCTGATGGCAGCTGGACTGAAAGCAAAGACAATGCAGATGATTTCTAACTGTTTTTATAATATATATTTATATAGGCTTAAATAAGCATGACAACACTTCCAAGACTACAGCGTTGTAAGGAGGAGGCAGGGACATACCAGCCTATATTAGGAAAAGTATATTTTCTGTTAGAGTTGAATGGAGCTTCATTTCAACTTTTATACCATAACTATGCCCCTGTGCTTTGTAAGTGTGTATATTGTATATTGCAAGTGACTTTAGTTTCCCAGAGCAATAAACAAGAGTTGAGTCACCTCATAGAAATTGGCAGAGTGGAGAAT
>JAVQJX010155151.1:0-10811 GCA_036025115.1 Ambassis agassizii
ATCTCAATAGTGAGTATATAAGGAAAGTTCAGCTTATGTTATGCTCTTTTAGCCACAGAGGATAGGAAACATCAACCTCTCATCTCCTGTCCATCAAAATGACCTTAAAGCTCAGTAACAGTGGCATTATGGACATTAAATCTCCATCATTCCTTTGTCATTTATTCCCATCTCAGCAGAAGGGCCACATACAAAGCATTACTGTCTACATTGTGCCATTAGCATCATGCTCATCTCCAGCAGCCTGGCCTCTCTCGCGCTATCCATGGTAGCTGGATGAGTCTGGAAGCATGCTCTTTGGAGGGATTACAGTGTCCAGGGAATGGAGAGACCCTGAGGGGTCTGACTGTTAAGCTCAGATATTAACTCCTCCCTCCTCATCTCAGCATCTTTTTTAGTTATTTATTTACTTGTGTTTGTTGGATGTGTGTGTGTGTGTGTGTGTGTGTGTGTGTGTGTCCTGGTGGTTTGCGCTGGTGGTGGAGGAGTCAGGGGGTGGGGGCTGAGGTAGGGTGAGTAGACATGGGGCAATTCAGATTGCTGAGGCTGTGACTGTGTCCTCCGTCTGGACTGTGTTGACTTGTTTCTCTTTGGATGCTTTCGACAAGCTGAGTGTGGATAAGAGCACCGGTGCTTTCAGCCACTGGCTGTACCTGGGACTTTATATGCTGACATCTGGCAACATTTTTCTTTGGATGGAGCAGTTGTGATCCTTCTGACACATTCCTTTGCTGATTTGATCTTAAATACCAAAGGCTGGAGAAGTGATACTGGTCAATGTATATTGCACTGACCTCAACTCCACCAGATATGAAGTGAGTAAAGTTTTGGACAAAAATAGTTTTTTTCTTCTGTTTGTGTAGAATTTTATCATCATTTAGTTTGGATCATTTCTTACCTAATGGGCTGTAGATTTGTTAAGATATTCATTAATTCTTCACAGCTTTACAGTCCTGTAATACAAATAATCTGACTAAGCCCTCTGTGAGATTAACTGGTTTAAAAGATGATCCTATTAACTGAAAAGTAGAAACTACATGTGTGTGCTTTTTTTCTTGTTCATTTCTGATTTATGAATTTTTTGCACAAAATTCAATTACACATAAACAAACTCAAATTTATGAGCATCGATTAACATCTCAGTGACGTTTCTAAAAGCAGGAGATCCAATTATGTTTAAAAAAAATGTATCCTAAAAAAAACTTTTGAAGCTCAGTATGTCAAAATGACCACAGAGAATTAATTTATGAAAGTGAGTTCATGAAATATTAATCAAATCTAAGATTATAAACTGAACTACACATTAAAAATAACATATATGTATATATATAATAAATAGGTATGCAATTACTCTCTTCTCTACATTTCCATATTAATCTATCACTGGAGCCCACAAACTTGCTCTCTCTGTCTTTTTGAGAGCGGTGCTAATGAGAGGATCATGACAGAATATCGCCTTCTTCCTCCCTCAGTGCTAAAAATAAAAAAAGGAGAGGGAAAAGGGGGGCATTCAATTAACAGCACTCATGACACTTATAGAATAGAATCACTCCGTCATGCCTATTTTCAACATCACCATTTTATTTGTAGGTAGTTGTATGAATTTCTACAGTTTAACACAGAGGTGGTGTGGCTGTTATTTTACTGCGGTTTATATGTCCTCTCTGGATTTCACACTTCACGTTGAAATTAATAAGAGCAGATAGGACTGGTCCATCTGTGTGCCTGGAAGCTGACCAGGTGGTCTTCCTATAGGCAGGCTTTCAACGCTGCATTACACAATACTGGGGGAAGTGTGTGTGAAAGTGAGTGTGCATGTTCATGTGGAATCATCAGTGAGTACTTACACAACAGTAACAGCATTAAGAAAAGATCCATTGATTGTGAGGAACTCAGTCCATTGATTTGAGTTTGCTGTCTTCCTTCCCTCCTTCCCTTTGATCAAGAAAAAAGACGGCCAACATGATTAATATCTCTGAATGACAATATCTCTGAAGTGTTCTATGGGGGAGGGTTTGAGGACAAAAAAAATCAACTTCTCCATTGAAGCTTCCATTTGTGTATTTTAGGCCATGAACCCCAGGGGTGAGGTTAAAGGTCAGAGTCACATTATTTCCTCTTTGCTGTTCTTTGTAATCCATCACAGCAGACATTTTCATGGGTTTATTGGAGATGAATTACAACACAGACATTTTTATTTCCTCTTAGACAAAAAGAGATGTCAAAACAAGCAAGACAATTTGATATATAGTTTCTGCAGATTGCCACGGTGCCTCTTTTTCTTTCTCATTCACTGAATCATTTCCTCCAACAGTGTTATTGACAGACACAGCTGGCTCTCTTCTCACTAATAAACTCATTGTCACCTCAATGCGATGGCAGGAAACTATTCTGTGCAGTCTACGATGGAAAATCACTGTTCATTCAATTAGCAAGGCGAGCCCACTCACACTTTTTTGACAATGGTTTCTGAGGTTTTTAGTGGTTCTAAAAGTATTATCAAATAGTCGCAACTGTGAGAGAGGACACAACACTTCCATCTCCATCTATTTCTATTTTCCATTTCTGTCTTTAGGGATGTACAGACTCACATAATACAGTATTCAGTGGGTTCTTTTTCTTAGTCTCTTACTGCTTCCCTGTTCCCTGTGTATGATGTATATACACATTCTTCTATTAGATATCTGCTGCATCAGGTCTACTAAAATTCTCAATGGTTGTTATTTTATTAAATTACAGGGCACACTCTGTGAGTTTGTTATAAGCAGACTAGAGATGTGCCTGAAGTCCCAGAAGGTTGCAGCTTTACAAGCAGCAGCTTGTCATCAGCTTCCATCTGTTGGATTCTATAATAGTCTTGGAGTGACAACTTGGCAACAGTTGAACATTTTTCTTGTGAACTTCATGTGAGCTTCAGAGACATTGTAGACAAGATAGAATGAGAGATTGTCTTCTTTCTTTGTTGTCTTAATTTTTTATATCATTTTTTCTCTCCCTCTCTCTCACAGTGCTAACAGTATGCCTAAACAAGTGGAGGTGAGGATGCATGAGAGTCACCTGGAGCCCATTGAGGCCAGGCCTCAGTCAAAATGTGCCAAACTCTGCTCCAAACTCTTCAAGAACCTTCTGCTCACACTCACTGTCCTCGGTAAGTTACCTCATCAGTGCTTTTTTTCTGTTTTTTTTTTCACCTTGAGGACCCAGTATAAAATGGCATGCTAAAGATGGATGCTGACTACCACTGAGATCAGTATTCTGTTACCTCACAGCTCGATTATGCAGCCTGCCAGCAATATGACAAGGAGATGCCATCTGTGTGCAGTGTACCAGACAGTTAAGATGACTGGGTGTTCTGACCTTCCCCAGCTCTGTGCCACCTGTTGCTATCAAAAGATGCTGGTGGACCTGGTGGACTATGAAAACTATTGTGATTATATAACACTTAATACTAATAAGAAAAGTGAATGAAAACAGCCATTTCTAGTTCAGTCTTAAATTAGATTTAACACATTTTTGTTATCTGACAGGCAGATGTTCACTCAGTTCTTCCTATTTTATAACTGAAACCTAGAAACTGTAAATCTATACAAGTGCATTCGTTGTGTGCTCGCAAAGAGAGTGAGACAGCATGATCATTGATCATCTGTCACTTGGCAGATAAGAGCCTGAATGGGAACTTGCAAATAAGCCAAGGAGAAGGCACAGGAAATTAAGTGTCATCCAAAACCATTGGGTGTGCAGAAACCACAGGACGCTGCTAGACTGGAGGATAGATTGAAGCATAGAGGACCAAAAGCTGAAGGGCTTATGATTTCTGTGTGTGTTATTAAACAACATATTGGGCTGTGTTATATTTGGCAGAGGAAGTGCAACGCCAGGGGGGTAGTTGGAGTTTTGTCTGGGCTAAGACAGACTGACACACAGGCCAACATCTATGCCTAGTGGGCAGGGTGTGAGTGGGGTGGAAGAGCACACAGAGGTCAACTTTGCTTTCTGGCAGGAGCAGTGTGTGGCAGGAAAAGAACTGATCATCAAAGGAGAGACATTATGTCGGCAAGGGTCAGCAAGGATTTAGAGGATCGTTCAAATGTCACAAGTTTCAGGAGAACAGGCGGGTTGGCAACATCATTTGCTTTATCACTTTCTTAGCTGAAATGTTTTGAGTTTGCAAAGATTATTGATGTGTCAGTGAGGGGCCTGACATGCTGCCTCCTCAGCCTTGCTTCAAAGAAATCTGATCTTAATCCACCATAAGCTTTGTTCTCTCTTTGCAGGTTTTTTTTTATCTTCACAGTCCACTGTCTTACCTAAACATGAACCAAACATACCTCCAAAAAGCCCATAAAGCCTGCGCCCTAGACATCATAAAGCATAGATCATCAGATAATTATTACTTGTTTTATAGTTTCAAGCTCTTTTGAGATAAAAAAAAAATGCATTTTAAAGTTTATTTAAATAGGCGCCTCACTGGTCCTATTCTAAATATACTACGATTTGGTTCCAGATGTCTGCATGTTTTGTGATAAAACACTCATTCTCACTTCACTTTGCACTTTAGGTGTGATCTTGGGGGCTGTAGCAGGGATGTTGCTTCGTGTTGCTTCTCCGATCCACCCAGATGTTGTCATGGTGATTGCTTTTCCCGGAGACATCCTGATGAGGATGCTGAAGATGTTGATCCTGCCGCTCATCATCTCCAGTTTAATCACAGGTGCACATATACATTTAAAATACAAAAAAAAAAATTAATTAAGAGTTTTTTGAATGTAATAATACATTCATATGGCTGATGTATAGCTGATTTTTTTTTTTTTTTACAAATTCCTGTAAGGTAAAATGCTATTGTGTAATTTCTTTTATCATTCACCTGATCAAATACTTTTTTATTAATCCCCTAGTTGTTTTTACATTCATCCCTGTACCACAGTATTAAGTCATCATTTCCCTTCAGTGACAGTAAGTAATGATCATCTAAACAAGATCTTGCTTGTTTTTCGGTGCAGGTCTGGCTGGTCTGGATGCCAAATCTAGTGGTCGTTTGGGCACCAGAGCTATGGTCTACTACATGACCACCACTATTATTGCTGCTATCCTGGGAGTCATCCTGGTGTTAGTCATTCATCCTGGCAACCCCAAACTGAAGGAGAATCTGGGCGAGGGCCAGAAAAATGATGACGTGTCCAGTTTGGATGCCTTCTTTGACCTGATCAGAAATCTCTTCCCAGAGAACCTGGTGCAGGCTTGTTTCCAGCAGGTAACAGATGAAATGGGATTTATGAAGAGAAACTGTGATATTTGAAGGTCATGCCATCATTTAATATGGAAGTTAAAGAAAATAACAAACCTGCATGTCTGTATATGGAAAGCCTCCCACAGAATGGATATCCTTGGTTATTTTTTATTACAGAGGAAAGAGAAAAGAATTTAATACCATGTAGATCATCACTGATAATTTTTTGCATCAGATCCAGACGGTTACAAAGAAGGTGGAGGTGATTGTTGAAGAGGATATTAACGCTACCACTATGGAGGGTCTAGTGGCCAATGTTACCAAGGAGCCTCAGTTTGTCATCAAGAAGTCACTACAATTCAAAAGTGGCATGAATGTGCTGGGTATGTACTTCAGCTGCACACAATATACAATATAACATCAGCTAAGATGTTGTATTTAACATTCTCCATGCTGAATAGCACTTTAAGACAAGTGCAGCTGTGGCTAATGGGAATGATAAATGATCTGCATTTGCATAAAATTCTTCTCATTCACCCATTCACACACACATGTATACTCGCATGGAGCTACCATGCAAGGTGCTTGCCTGTCATAGGAAGTAACTTGGTGTCCAGTGTCTTGTGCACCAATTGTTGTTATTCATATTACTGTAGCAGAGATCATCAGAAAAGCTTTTCATCACTATATACACTAATTCCCTCACTCTATAGTTCTACAGCTTTACGTATTCAAATTTTGATACATTTATTATTTTCCGTCACAGGTCTGATTGGTTTCTTCATTGCATTTGGCATCTGCATGGGCAAGATGGGAGAGAGGGCCAGACTCATGATTGAATTCTTCAACATCCTCAATGAGATTGTGATGAAACTTGTCATCATGATCATGTGGTTAGTAAATTCTCATTGGCTCATTTTGAAACTCATATTAGGTTTAACATATGTAAATACTAAGTAATACAGAATTATAAATTAGCAGAATTTGGAGTAAAAACACTTGTTTGTTTTCATCTTATCAGGTACTCTCCCTTTGGTATCGCCTGTCTGATTTGTGGTAAGATCATCTCCATTAAGGACCTGGAGGTGGTGGCCAGGCAGTTGGGCATGTACATGGTGACTGTGATCATTGGCCTCATCATTCACGGAGCCATCTTCCTGCCCAGCATTTACTTTGTTATCGTCAGGAAAAACCCCTTTACCTTCTTCCTGGGCATCTTCCAGGCATGGATCACTGCTCTGGGGACAGCCTCCAGGTTAGTGTTGAGAAGGAATGGATGAATGTGTGGTTTGTATTAATACAATTAATCATAATAAATGGATGATGTGCTTTTTCCATCAGTGCTGGTACACTGCCTGTCACCTTCCGTTGTCTGGAAGAGAATCTGGGTATTGACAAGAGAGTTACTCGTTTCGTGCTCCCAGTTGGTGCCACCATCAATATGGATGGAACTGCTCTGTATGAGGCTGTGGCTGCTATCTTCATTGCCCAGATGAATGGTGTCCAGCTTGACCCTGGTCAGATTGTCACTGTCAGGTCAGGAACAGAATCTTGACTTAAATTATTATCATATATTTAACTCAATCGGTGGTGTCATTATGCATACTGAAAAGTTATGAAGGTGACCTCTGCAGCAGATTACCTATATATAATTGAAAGTGTTACACAGGTAAGAAACCATCAAAGGAATGCATCATGTCCAAGTGCCACATCTCATGTTGAACTGAAAGATACCAGCCACCTTTTCACCATCTTTCCTAACTGCTCTTTGCATAATAGATCCAGCTAAGGATGGATGACCCTCGGTCTGACATTTTATGGTATATATGTCCATGAAACCTGAAGATAAACATCCTATCCTTCACATTTAAGCCTCTTTTCATGAGCAATGGAGGACCACTCCGGTGTTCTTAAACCCCAAGCTCTCTACACAAGTACCATAAAGAATGAGTATCTTCATCTGTAGCTGTGAGATGGAGCAATGTAATGGTGTTTGAGAGAGAGGTGCAACGGGCATGATGGAATTTTCATTCAGCGATAGGCACTCTTGCCTTTTGTCTTTATGAATAAGAAAGTAAGGTGTGAAGGTTACTTGGTGATTTACTCGACTAAAGGTAAAATTATCATCAGAAAAAAGCTGTGTATCCTCTCCAGCCTGACATAAATCACTGTGGTTGTGGAGTTTGGATTCGGTTAGAAGAATGTAAGGAAGTTGCTTCTTTCCTGTCTTTGTCCAGTCTGACAGCCACCTTGGCCAGTGTTGGTGCAGCCAGTATTCCCAGTGCCGGCCTTGTGACCATGCTGCTGATCCTGACTGCTGTAGGCCTGCCAACTCAAGACATCAGTCTGCTGGTTGCTGTTGACTGGCTGCTGTGAGTCTGAAAATATCTTTTCCATGAGGATTTTTGTCCTTTGCAAATCTACATAAGGATTGTACGTCAGCCCCTTCATCCTGTTGTGTCGCTCTCCCCAGGGATCGATTCAGGACCTCTGTGAATGTGGTGGGTGACTCCTACGGTGCAGGCATCGTGTACCACATGTCAAAGGCTGAGCTAGAAGAGCTGGACGCTCACGCGGCTAAATCTGACGACATCGAAATGATGACGAAGACCCAGTCTTATTACGATGACATGAAGAACCACCACGAAAACAATTCCAACCAGTGCGTCTTAACCACTACCGCTACCACAACTGCTACCACCTCTGCTAACAATTCTGTCATAGTAGATGAATGCAAGGTACAATTAACGCTTACAGACATAGAGACTTGTATATAACCCTCTCTGCTGTTGCATGCTCAAACTGCACCTTTGCAAATACACCCACTTTTTTATATGTGAAGCATGAAGCAAGAGAACATCTGATGCATGTGTTCATTGCTCTGGAATAGCAGCTTTTTTGTTCAAAAATGAACACAATTGTGTTTCACCATCAGTGAAACACAATTCACCATCAGTGCATACAAATGAAAGATAAATCAATTCTCTCACACAGTTTGTTAATCTGACGACTGTAAACTGTTGGGGATTGGCTCTAACTCAAAAGGCAGAGCCAGATTATCCTCATTATGGCTCTAAGGAATTATTTAGCAGCCCTCATCTATCAAAAGTTCACACTTCATCCACTTTCCCAGAAGTCTCTTGATTAAATAATGTTTCAACAGACACACTTTTGTTCTCATTTTAGTGCTAGTTGTCTTTCTTTTTGTGAACTTAAAATGATTAATTTTAAAACATATTTGTTGAATAGCTTTATAAGGATCACAGTTTAATGGAGGCTTTAAGATACAGTGATGAAGGTGTTACAGCTAATTAGCAGTTCATATATTTCCTACATATTCACCAATCTAGCACACTGTGACTGACTCATTCCCGTGCAGCATTTTTAACACCCATCTATTTTTGCCTATTGTGAGAACTGTGTTGTGAAATGAAGATCTGTGAAGTAGCTCATATCATGTAAAAAGTAATGCACTTTGAATCCCATCTTTGAATGTAATTTCCGCTTTCAGAATAATATATGAGAGTTCCCTGACACACACCCGGGCGGTAAAGGTCTACTGATTAGCCTGTTCATTTATTAAAGGATGAAGGGTGCTGCTTAGCAACGCTGGTAACCTGTCATACAAGCAATCTGTCCAGTCCAAAGCAAAAGTTATATTATCCATCTATTAATGGCCATTTACATATAAATGTGACAAAAAGGCTTGCTATTTCCAGGTTAAGATTTTATTTTCTGTTTTCTGTTCTGTTTTGCCTGTAAATACTAGACTATGACTTACATTTCTAACCCTGTAGCATGCTTGCAAAGTAGTTCAAACATAACAATGCATTCTTTCTGTAGTGTTGGTACCTTGTTTTCATGTATTGTCTATATTTTTCATTTATGATTTGTTCATTTTTTGTACTGCCTGTTGAGTCTGTGGTCATCATAAATGTGTGGTCTGTTCCCAGGTCGGTAACAGAAACTGTCCTGTTAGGTCAACCACAAGCATGATCATCAGTGGTTGTCCAGGAGTTCCAGTATTCTTCCATTTTGCATGTTGCATAACACCAATGAGAGGCTGTGCCTTAATTGCCAAAGTGCTGCAACAACCAAATGTATCAAAGGGTATTCAGGCTTTACAGAAAAAGAATGTTTACAATCCTGAGGACAACCTCAACATGTGCAGGACTGTTGCTTTTTGATGGCATGGCATTAAAATAAATATTTGCCAGTCGTGCTTTAGGAGGTTGCTCGGCTTCCTTAATTGTATTATAAATTCAGTATTATGAATAGGGGTGATTGATAAGTTTTTTGCCTAACATAGATGGAGACATCCATATTGTTCACACATCTTCACACCACTGAGCTCAATCTAAGAAAATAGGACAAGAACACAAAAAAGAATTGAAGACCACAGAAAACTTTCTGCATAATCATAGAATTAAACTATACACAACTCATTAAACTTATGAATCACCCTTTATAGAGGTAATGTCAAAAAAGAATTGAACTATTTTGTTTCTGCCTCGAATCCAATGTTTAGATCTCCCTGCTAACTGCTTGCAGGTAACCTCAGCCACTAACGGCTCTGCTGCGGAGTGCACGATTGTTGAGGAGGAACCATGGAAACATGAATAATGGCATCACTGAGATCCCCTGCTCCTGGGCTCCACAAGCTTTCCTATCTGGTGATATAAAAAAGAATGAATGGAAAGTCACATGAACAGAACTACTAATTTTTTTATGTAGTTAGTTTTCTTTTTTTTATTAGTCCCTTTAAAGGTTTTAAAGGTCTATCTGACTGATATATATAATACTAATTCACTTAACAGTGAAATAATAACAGAGATATACCTCACCTGTTATAGTGCAGTAATTGTCCTATCTAGCAGATATGCAGATGCACAACATTCTTCAAGGCTTGGGGAGGGAAGGAAGAGAGCAAAACAGCTATTCTTAGCAATACATCCTGGTTCTACAGTTCTATGAGGAGAGAAAAGGTGGCTGTGAGGAGATCTCCCAAGTTTCATGAAGGTGATTCATTTTGCTAATGTCAGAGGATGTGTGGGAGCATTAATCATGACAACCAACGTCATTTGTACTGAACTTGCTTGTTTTACAGGCACTGTCAATACCATCGCCACTACTTTTTGTTTTCATCTGAGAACATAACTCAATGCAATTATATATTTGCCCAACTATCCTGAGGTTTAGTAAACAGATGAAATGGAGTCAGGGAGAACATTAGTGACCAGGGAACCTATACTGAGCCTAATAGCATACAAGAAGAATTATAAAGCACAAGTCATACCATGGAGCCCATTTTTATCCCCCTTTTTTGTTTTCTCGTTTTACGTCTACTGTGAAGAAAAGGGACTTGCTTTCTTTGTGTCACCTGTTGTGTTTAACTAATTTGTGTGTGAAAGAGAGAGTGAATGAGAGAGATGTTTTAAGACATGACCAAGTCAAATATAGGGACCAAACAGGCATAAATTCAATCAACTCACAGAGGCCTTTAAACTGTCTCCATGACATCACTCACCACATATTTAAGTTTTCCCAAATTGCTCATTTATTTCTGGCTGATAGCTTTGGA
>JAVQJX010155156.1:0-11252 GCA_036025115.1 Ambassis agassizii
AGAACAAATATCGGCCAAAGATTAGTTCCTATTGTCTGCCTTTACAGCTTAGACTTACTTAATGGAATAATGCTTATTGTATAATTTTGATATTTTAATTGAAAAGGAAGAGATTACCATGACCAACAATACTAAGCCTCCTGCAAAACTTATAATTTTATATAAGTCCTGTAGCCTTTAAAAGTATTAAAGGTATAACAGTTAGCAAACCTACACACATGCACAGATATAGTGAAAAATTCATGTGTTTATGAGTAACTCACAGGAGCAGGGCTGTCGCTGTGACAGATTGTAAAGGAACGGGTAGAACTGAAGACAACGCAGTAGCGGAAGGCTGGTGCGACATTGAGCACAGCCAGCAAAGGAAGAGAAGGAAGAGGTGGAGGAAAGGGCCGTCACCAGGATGTGGCGGAACAAGGCCAGAGCACCTGTCACATTGCCCTGGGCCAAATGCATGCTCACCAGGCTGAGCAGGGTGTGAGGCTGAGGAAGGAGACGACACACAACAAGACAGAGGAATATTAAGTGATGGCTAACATATGAAAGAGGGACTCTCTTTTAGCAGACATGTGCAAGATAACAATGAATTAGAGTGTCTTGTTAACATGCATAAAGACCGACTAAATGAATCAAAAGTTCTTATATTATATCTCCACACTTTCAGTGTTAACATTCTTACATTGTGCATTGTATGCATTATGAACCCTTTCACCTCCAACAAGATGCTGTAAATGTTCCTTATTGATTTCAGACCATGCTGACTTAATAACATCTTGCAGATACTGCACATTTTTTTGGCCACACACTCATGCTTTAAAGTTTCCTATGCTATTCTTTCACATTGAAATGTAGAGAATTTGTAGGGCCACAGCAAAGGACAATATCCATGTGCTGCTGGAACCACCTTGAAAAGATAAATGCTTTATACAGTGCCATGGCGCAATATACTGCTGGACTCCTGCAGTTGCAAAACAGGCTACAGGGAGTGGCCATTAGAACATAAACTTAGCAAGTGTGGGCATGACTGGCAATCAAATCTTGCTCAACTGGTAGTGTTGGTTATGTCATTTTATCTAAGCTGATGACTATAATTCCATGTATACTGTCACATAAACAACAATAACATACTATTGTATGTCACTACATATAACCAGCTGAAGACAAATGTGTGGAGTATATATTATCATGTTTAAAGCCCAGGAGATTTTACCTCTGATGCATTGAGTGTCAATGCATGCTCCAGCAGTGCCTGTGCGTGGGTGGTCAGGCCGTGGTGTAGCAGCAGGTTAGCAGCGTTGGTGAGGGGTAAGTGGCGGTGAGAAGGCGGAGTGGAGCTCAACACTTGGCGCAGGCACTGCAAGGCATGGCTTCCGTTGCCTTTGGCACGCCAAAATAGAGCCGCCTCATTGAGGACTTGCCAGTGTGGTATAGTGGCCTACATGTACAACATATTCTGTTAGTTAACACAAGATGGACACACGCTAAAGAGGTTCAAAATCAAATCTGAGACATGACGGGGAATTTTTAATCAATTTAACAACAACACAAAAATTTTACGTGGAAAAAAAAAAACAGTTACAAGTTACCCTTACTTGTTTCATAGCGTGAGCAATTCTGGCACCAATTTGCTCCAATGTCCATCCTCCACTACGTAAATACAGTATCTGTCAACACACACGATAATATTAATATGATTCTTCTTCTGCAACAAAAAAAAAAAAAAGAAAAACACACACACACACACACAAACGTGCACATCCAGAGTAAAACCATGCATACAGCTGGCTTACTGCATGTGCAATGTGTCTATCATTTTCCTATGCAAATCTCTGGCACAGAAACACAAATAAATAAAACAGGCAGATGGATACCTCAGAGGCAAAGCGATCTGGCAGTTCCTTTTCTTCCAGGGGCCAGTCTAGTGAGACTGGCAGAAGGTCTGGATATGGTTGGGGAACGGGACTACAATCAGGCAGAGCTACTGTCTGAGGAGGACTGCTGCTTCCATACAGTAGAGTTGCCACAGGGCTGAATAAACAGACATATTTTACGCAGAAGTACTTTTTTATGTGCTTTGATGTATATCCCTAGCAGCCAAAAAGTGCAATTTATTCACTTTGTGTGCCCTTATATATGCACAAAAAAGCACTTATTCAGAAACACACACTGACCTGAGGCCTTGTGTTTCAGGTGGAAGGTAGTAGGTTGGTAACAGGTGTGCAGGAGGAATACTTGGGTACTCATGGGTGCAGTGAGTCCTCTGAGGCCACAACATCATTTGTATGTCCTGAAGAACAAACACACTTCAAATAACATTTTTTCTTTTTTTGATTCTACCCACATTCACATTGAAGCTCGTCTGAGCAGTTTTTTTTAAACAGCAGCATTAGACTGATTCTTTCTTTAAGGTTGTTTTTATTATATCAAACTTGAGACAGAGTTGAAAAAAAAAAAAAAACATAACTTACCCTTGTGGATTCCTGATGCCCCCCCCAGAGGGCAGCAGCAGGGTCCTGGTCCCCGGACACAGAAGGATGGAGCTGAGGATTGGCTGCTGTTGCGTTTGAGTTGCGTTCTGACACAAGTGCCACACTGGATGCCACTGACATCTCCTCTCCAAACTATAAACAACATAAAGAAAGAACTGAGAAACTGAAACACTTCCCCAGAAACAAGTGATGCATGTTTTCTTTAGACTCTCTGCATAAATAATTATTCTTAGTCACCAGGAAAATGTGAAGTGCAGTTAATTTAACTTCTGAGCTTTATTACCATACTGAATTTGAATCAGAGGTCACCATTTCCTGGGTTGGTAAGATACAGCCTAAGTTGGTTCCACTTTCTACAGTAGTTAATCTCGTCTTAATTTTTCATTAAAAAAAGAAGGAAGTCCCACAAATTACCTCACCACAAGGCTAGTCTTTTAAATGAAAAAAAAGGTTGACGTTGCCAATTGTGTGCAACTAGGTCAGTCAAAAATATTTTGCTTTGTTCTCACCACATGATTCTGTTTGTAACCCTATAGTATTTGTCTTCAGTTTTTCTTCCGAGAACAAAAAAAACACCCAGGAAAATACTTGCCTGGTACATTATTCTGTAACACTGTAATAAAAGACTCACTTGAACATAGTGGACATGTTCAAACAGATCACCACGATGATAGCGAACTGGCAAGTCAAAGGGACAGTAGAGGCTGCGTTGCTGCTGACCCAACAGACACATCTGATGGTTCCCTGAAACATGTGACACACAAATATTCTAATCATGCACAACACTACAGACAATTTGATCAATTTAAATCAGTATGCATTAAGTTCAAAGCTTCTCAGATGTAACATGAAGAGTTTAAATATGAGGCTGAGCTGGAACGACACTGAGATTCTTGTTGGATGAAAGAGTATTTGCATATTCACAGATAAGTATACAAATGCACATTCCAAAAAAGTACACAACTGAATTGTGACTAGTCTCCTGTGTTTGGCTTCTCACCAAGTTGGGCTTCTTTGGCCATCTGGGTTTCATGGATAATGTTGCGCAGGATCTGCTCTTCCTGCAGCAGCTTGTGTTTGTCCAGAGCCTCCTGCTGGCGAAGGTAGTGGTCATGCTGCTTCTGGTACTCCTTCAGCTCATTCAGTGTACGCTGCAGAGATCTTTAAAAATGAAGAAAAAATATTAGGAAAGTTAATGCAGGACAGTTAGCAGAATAACTGGGTCCAAGTCTGTTTATTCATTCATATATTGATCATTTCAACCCTCACACAAGGTCATTAAGATTGAAAGAAAGAGAAAGAAGAAATAAAAATAGAAGTAGAATACAATCTCTGACACAATGACTCAGGACAAAACAGAATACCTGTCTGCATTTCACCCTGTTTTGCAAATGTCTTTATCAAAGCACTACTTTTCTGTATATAGTAACAACAAACAAACGTAGATTGTTTGTATGAGGGCTTGCCTACCTGTGCTGAGCTTCCAGGCGCTGCTCCAGCTTTTGCTGACAGAGCACAGCATGTTTCCTCCTCAGGGCCTGCTCAAAGCCTGGCTGGGCCTGCAGTGCCTGCTCGTAGCACAGCACTGAGTGGTTGTATTCCCCAAGCATCTGGTGAGACAGCAATAGAAGAGCAGACATAAAGACTGTGGATATATCTAGGGTCAAACACGAATTTGTTTCATGTTGAAAACAAACTGTGACAACAATAAACAAACTAAAAATATGCAGAGAGTAGTACACTGTGGTATAATGCTCTTTGGGACTCAAACAGAAGTGTTATATAAACCAAATCTTGGCAAAACACTGCACATTTAAATTCCAAAAAGACGAATTAACTGTACAATACTGACATGTATGAAAACTGTAATACTCAGTTTGATGTCATCAAGGTAGGGACACATCATTGTCTTTTGAGCAACCAACTTACAGCATAAATGTTGCCCAAGGTGTAGTGGCTGGTGAAGAGATCTGAGGTAAGGTCCAGGGCAGCGTGGGCGAGAATAGCAGCATCTGCTGAGAAATGGGCGCGGTGCAGGATGTTGGCCATATTAACCAAGGCAACATCCTTATGCTGCCTGTAAGAACAACAAAAAAGAGCCACACCTGTGAAAAGTCTCAATCAATATACAGTATATACAAGCAGAAGCTTTGACAGCAGCGTGACTGTACCTCGGGGAGAAATGCAATGCACGCACTACACAATCCACTGCCTTCTGAGGCTCGTTCTTCATACGCCAGTAAAATGACGCCATGTTGTACAGCACCCAGGATGATGAATTCTGGAAAAGATGATCATAAAAATGTTTCACAAATATCTTCAAAGGATTCAACTTTTTGGGCTCTAAGGGATTTTCAGGTTTTTTTTCCCAGCACAGTTTGCTGCACTGGACAAAGAATATTAGTCACATACTTAATTGGGCACACTTGCTGATAATCTAAACATGTCTAAACTTGTTCTTACACTTTTTTATAGTTAAGCTCTGTTTTCCATCAAACACTGTGTGCTTTCTTTCTCTGCAAAGAAAAAACAAATGTCTTAAAAGTTACAGAGTTTAGTAAGGCAGCACTTACCCTCTGTAAACCTTGATGGATGCGGTGGCCCACCTCATCCACACTGCGACCCAGCTTATGGGACAGTGAACTAAAGATGGGATCTTCCTTAGAAAGAAGTGGGGAGGTCAAGTTTGCCCTCTCCTGCACACCCTGTGGTAACATAAGTGGAAAGCTTTATCACATGTGATCATTTAGTCAGCAGAACACCAAAGCCAAAGACAGACTGTGTGCATAATAGACATTATACAGTCTCTCTCTCATATGAAAGCAAAGCCAACCATTAGCATAAGGAATACATTTTCTATTTCTACAAACCACTTAGTACAAATGTCCACCAGCAAAGAATGAAGAAATAGGTGAGAGTATTTAGGTAAAATATATCATTGTTTAGCTTAAGATAAAACCAAACTAGATTATAGCTGTATAGCTATGTTCCAAAAGGGAGATGTTTACATACAAATTACTCAGATGGAAGATTTTTGTACAGAACAAGGACTGCTGACTTAGCATTTATTTGTGCAGTTAGTTGGTCATGATTCCATAAACTGAGAAAATCTCAGGTATCCAGGCAAATAACAATCCTAAGAGTACAACTGACCAGTACCAGTAACCAAGAACTGATGTGCCTGTGTTGGGACTAACACAAGTGTGGGTCACTCACCCTGAGATGCTGGAAAGCATGGATGCTGTAAGGTAATTCAAATACTTTTGCACAGTCTGGCTTTTCTAGATCTGGGGGCAGAGCAGACCGGGAATCCACATAGTCTTCAGGGCTATGGGGAAGAGAGGAGAACATTAAATTCAAGTGAGCAGAAAAGTAAACAATCTTAATCATAACTACATAATTTATGTAGTTTATTTATGTGTTTTATAAGAGCTTACCTTATGTCTTTGCTTTCCAAGGAGATATAGGTGCCATCATACAAATCCAGGTCTCCCAGAGGGACCTTTGCCATTACACAGTCAGCATCTTCTTTGTAGTGTCTCTGCTCCAGACCTGTGTCACGGTCCTCATTTTCCTCGATATGAATCTTCTGTGCCACCAACTGCTTCTGCTCAATGATTTTAAAAAAAGAAAAAAAAGAAGAAGAAGCAGTGAGAACTAATAAAAAGCATTTATTAAAAACCAAGCGCCGTCTTTTTAAAGCCACCTACACACCTCCAGCTTCTTGAGGTAGTTAACACGAATCTCTTGCCTCATGAAGATTACAACATCATGGGGATGTTTCAGATTCAGAGGAGAGTCCACCTGTAACAAAAGTATTTGTACAATGATACACAGCAAGGTGGCATATCAGCCACACTGTATGGACACAAGCAGTGAATTTGAGACATGGCTGTTTATTCAAATGATGTGGAACTATAGAGGAAATAGATTATTCATCTCAGATGTGCTAACTCGTAAGGCTACCAAAACACAGATTTTCTGTCACTGGCAGTGTCTAGCATCAACTAACACTGTGGTCAACTTTTATTTGTAAGTGGTTTCCAGTGTTCACATGGGCCTGAAAGGATTTAGTCATCTTGAATTCGACCTAGCTAACCTCATGATAAGGAACGCTGACTAACAAGTTTGATTAGACGACTTCTTTCATTCGGTTAGAATGACGATGATTTTCTATGTTGGCATATGAGTCTTACTACGATTAAACAAACACTGCAATTTTATGAGCAAAATAAAAAAGAAGGCAAAACGACACTGGTGATGCTAAGAAAAACAGTTAGCCATATCAGCTAACCACATATCGTAAACGCTAGCAGGTCAATGAGCTAGCTGTCTTACTTGTTGTTGAATTTTCCCATCCTCTGTCACAACCCAATGGGTCGTAGCTCCTCCGGAATCCACTATAAGTATGCAAAGAAGGATGAAAAGCTTCCCCTGAAACGGCGTTTTGCGTAAATAGTTAACACGGCAAGGCAAAGACTCAGGACAGATTTTCCTGATGTCCGCCATCTTTTCTCCTTTTTCTGTGTTGTAATACAATACTCCGGCCGCGAGGCGGCGCTGCAGGCCATGACGAGCACAAAGTCCACCAGACGGACTGACTCTGATGACGTTGAAGAAAAAAAACAGGAAATTCTGTGGAAACAAAAACTTCTAGACTTCGAGCCAGAGGTGGGTATGCACTAACATAATATCATTTTTCTTTTTCTTTTTTTTTTACTAGTACAGACATAGTCTGTACGCTTTTAATTCTTTTTTAAACTAGGACTCGTCTTTGGAAATCTTTTGATTTGGTCAGTATGTTTTTTAGACGGTTTTCTGTATCACAGTTCCGCGTCCACATGACTGCATTAAAAGACAACATCGCCCTACAAAAGTGTATGCTACAAGATCGTAATATTAGTGCAAATAACACTTTAATCAGGACATGGAGCCCTATGAATTTTGAAAAGGAGTACTCTATAATGGTAGTGAAATTATACGCTTTATAATATAGTAATGTCATTAAGCAGTCTATATTACATTTTTTATTTAATTGATGCTTAACAAACATTAAAATTCAACATAATTTGTCCAGTGACAGACTAGTCCAACAAAAAGTGTATAAACAGGACTAAATAAGAGAGGAGCTGAAACAGCTGGTTAAAGGATCTCTTTCGGGAAAATTTTATTTGTTTGTCATTGCAGTTAAAAACAAACCCTTTGAGTCATCAGCTCAGGCTCTGAGGAAACTGCTGGGTTTTTTTTTTTTGTACAGTTGCCCAAGACCCCCAGACCTGTTAGTCATGAAAATAATGGTGAGATAGAGCCCTCATTCATTCACATAGAAAATACTGATAGCAGATAATTCTTACCTGTTATCAAGAAGAGAGGAAGTAGCAGTTATAAAGTTTGGCAAAGCTTTGGCAGATTTTTTTAATCACAGACCTGTTTAGCGGTTTCCTTGTTCCCATTAAGGATATTAAGAGGTGATAACACAACCTCATGCTATTGTGTGACATAAGATTACATAATTCATTTGTATTTACAGCTTAATGCTTTTCATACCTTCTACAGATGGCTTGCTGTGAAAGCAATAAGGGGAGTTTGGAGGAGGATAGTTATACTGGAGCTACTGATGGAAACCCCTCGAGCTGTGTCTTAGCAATGCAGGAAAAGGAACGGGAATCCCTTCTGAGCCCTATAGAGAGTCCTGGTAATTCCACAAGTCTGCAGGATGCTGCCCCCCTTCAGGGCTATGATGTGGAGTTTGACCCACCCCTAGAGAGAAAATACGAATGTCCTATCTGCCTCATGGCCTTGAGGAATGCCGTTCAAACACGCTGCGGTCACCGTTTCTGCAAGAGCTGCATTGAGAAGTCCATTCGGTATGTTTGTTGTGTAGCTCTCCAGATAACACACAATAATTTTTCTCTCTGTGTCTACATAATGTAACATTGTACTGCCATTAGTTTGTTCCTGTTCAAATATAAAGCACCATATATAAAGAAGTATAAATGACTGTTGTTCCTTCTTTTGCACAACAGTGATACGGGACAGAGGTGCCCTGTTGACAATGAAGTGCTGTCAGAAGACCAACTGTTTCCTGATAACTTTGCCAAAAGGGAGATTCTGTCACTGACTGTTCGCTGTCCAAACTCTGGATGTACTCACAAAATGGAGCTACGACACTTAGAGGTGATTTTACATGCTGCTCAACCAAAAAGATAACAAGCCAGTGGTTTAAATTGACCTTGCATTATTGTGGTTTATCCTTTATAGACCATAAATAATCCTTGCACAACAGCCTGTGAAAACAAGGAGATAGTCCTTAGCAGTTCGTATTTACAATTCATAGTGATGCTCCAATAAAAATACAATAATGGTGGCTCATATTCAACAGCCAGTCAGGAGCATTGAAGCTCAGGTTGGTGTGCGCATGCTGAGATAATCCTAAAAAATAATCTCAAATTTCTGTGGTTTACATTGTTTTAGGAAACAAGGTAAAATGTCAACAACTCCATCTTTTTGCGGTGTGGATGAAATTGTTATGTAAACCATCAGTTTTTCTTCTACAGCATGTAATTAACGGCATTGTTTCAATATGTTATTTTCCTTCCAGAATCATTTGGAGCAGTGTCAGTTTGCCACTGTGCCTTGCCCACAGTGCCAGCAGTCTGTGAGAAAGAGCAACCTAGAGGAGCATAGGACTGTTGAGTGCCAAAGAAGACCTATGTCATGTCCAGATTGTGTGGAATCCTTTGTTTATGAGGAGAGAGAGGTACTGCTGACTGACTTATGTAACTGCTCCGCTTAATGCTTCCAGTTTCTCATTGCAAAGTTGCCTGACTGTCTGGTGTATCAGTGAGGATTTGTCTCCTTATAATCTAGTTCTTGTTGCTCCCTCAGCTTCATCAGCAGAAGTGCCCCTTTGCGAGTGTGACGTGTGAATACTGTGAAATGGATCTCATCAGAGATCAGGTGAGTGCCTGCTGTCAAAACAGCACGAAAATGTTTCTCTTTTTTAGATAATGTAGGTCAACAAGAACTTGTCTTTTATTTTACACATGGGGAACCATTCCACACCTTATCACAGTCAGAAACAGGTTTGAGTTCCCCCACTACAGCTATCCTCCGTTATACAGTCGTGACCTACTTAAAATGCTTGTCCAAAACATGATTTAAATAAATGAGTGTAAAGCGAAGCTGCTGATACTTTCTTTCCAGATGGAATCTCATTTTGATACAGACTGCCTGAAAGCACCAGTTGCCTGCAACTTTAGCATCTTCGGATGTAAAGAGAGGGTAAGTGATCACACATTTCTTTTGGATCTTATGCAGAGTCGAAAAGAGCATTTTTTTTAGATCTGCTTTGTATCTGCAGATGCAACGCCACAACCTGGCTCAACACATGCAGGAGTTCACTCAGATGCATATGCGCTACATGGCAGAGTTTTTACGTGGCCTTAGCTTGAATGGCACCTCACCAAAATCCCTGTGGATGGCGGGACCTTCAGTTTCCTCTGAGGATCAGGGAGCGGCAGGAGCAGCAGGAGGTGCTACATCATTGTTGCTGGCCTGTAGTGGCCCTAGAGGACCGGTAAGCTGCAGCAGCAACTGTGCTCCAAGTCAGTCAAGTGAGGAGATGCAGAGGCTCAGAGAGATGGATGGACGACTGGTGAAGCAGGATCATCAACTGCGTGAGCTCATAATCTTAAAAGAAACACAAGTAAGGAAACTGCTACAAAGACGTGCTGTCAAATAGTCCAATCAAATTGTGACGATTGAGTCTTGAATTGTAGAGATTAATAATGATCATTATTAAAGCAAAACATTCCGAAGCTCTGTTAGAACAACTTGTGTGTAACTCACAGAGATACACACACGTTTCTAAAGAGCAAGTGAGGCAAGATGTGCTTTAATTTCTTTTCTTGAGACCTAGTTTGTGCTTTTGTTGGCAACAAACTTTTTTTGTCAGCCATTTGAAACTGTTTTCATCTTTAAGCCTCTCATCTTGTGTAACTGTTGTCCCATTTCTTTCACAGGCAGGCCAGCTTGCAGAGCTTAGGCGTAGGGTTTCAGTGCTTGAGGACACTGTGAAGGAGCTGGAGGCCCAGCAGTGCCATGGTGTCTTCATCTGGCGCATCAAAAACTTCTCCAACCACCTGCGAAACCAAGAAGCAGGCATACCTGTGGTTGAGCACAGTCCCGGCTTCTACACGGGCCGTCCGGGCTACAAGCTGTGCCTGCGCTTACACCTGCAGACCCCCAATGTTCAACGCTGTTCCAACTACATCTCCCTCTTTGTCCACACCATGCAAGGATCCTTTGATGGCCTGTTGACCTGGCCGTTTCAGGGTACCATCCGGCTTGCCATCCTAGACCAGGGTGTCGATGGTCAGCATCACATGGAGGTCATGGATACTAAGCCAGACCTGCAAGCCTTCCAGAAACCCACCAGTCAGCGCAACCCCAAAGGATTTGGGTATGTCACCTTTATGCACCTGCATCACCTGGCTCAGAGAGCGTTTATTAAAGATGACACTCTGCTAATCCGCTGTGAGGTGACAGCACGCTTTGACAGTATCTCTCATCGCGAGGGACCTACAGTACAGCCGAGAGGACCCGAGGCATCAGTTTCAAGGGAATAAAAACCCAAACTCTTTCTGTTCTCTTGTACAGTTTATCATTCACTGTCACAGTATTGTTATTCTAATTGATGGAGATTAGGAGGAAGATAATCACAATCATTTAACATCTGGAAAAGCTAGTATTTATTATTTT
>JAVQJX010155176.1:0-10035 GCA_036025115.1 Ambassis agassizii
CTTATAAAATAATAAGTATAAGTAAAATAAGTATTTTTTTTATTATTTAAATACTTAAAAAAATGTATGTGTATGAAAACATATTAAATGAATACAGTTCCTTGTAGATAAATGTTACCTATATTTATCTTGCGATTGTCCTGTGCATTAATTTTTTGGTAAACTGTGTGTATTTTGTAGATATGTGGATGTAGCCAAAGCAGCAGGGGTTTCCTGTCGCTGTTTCCACTTCTCCGCCTCCCTGGAACAAGCCAAACACAACAACAGAGTATGTTTCACTAAACTTATTTCTCCCTTTAGTTTTAGTAATTTATTCTGCCGATGATGCAAGAGTTTACATTTCTTTTTAATGTGGTTTCAAGTTCCGTGAAATGGCTCCATCAGACCGCAAACACGACAAGGTCAATGACATGGTTTTCCACAGCTACAAGTAAGTGAAACAGTTATTAAACGCACAGCACTGAGGGTTTCTGTCTGACTCTGATCTGCCTCTGACTCTTGACAGGAAACATTTTGTGGCTCCTGCTCTCTCTGAGGGATTCTCTGAGATCCTCCAAATCCACTTTGTCCCACACTTTAAAGAGAGCCAATCAGAAGTGCTTTACAGACAGTTCTCTGAGGGCTGATTGGACACATTTTGCCCTTTTTACTCACTCAGTAAAGTCAACGAGAAACACACCAACGTCAGTAACATTTCTTCAGTTCTTTTATTGTAACCCCTCTGATGGTGTATTGACTGATGTGTGTAATATGCGATATCACCATGTGTCTTGTGGCTTCTGCACATTCATTCCAGAAACAGCTACATTAACACTCGATCTATCTTAACACACCCACGCAAATGTGGTTTGATTAAGCATACAGTACACATGTAGTATTACTCTGTCAGTATGTCTGTATTTGCTTATAAGCAGTGTTACTCAATTTGATAATAAAGCTTTGGAATCTTTGATTCATTGATGTGATTTCTTATTCAGAAGTCACTCTGACCCCTGCAGACTGCTGATCTCAGGCAGGAACTGGATCTCCTTTCCCAGATGCAGTTTCAACCATGGCATTATCTTGAAGAGGTCGATGTAAAAGTCTCGAGCATCAGGTGGCGGCTTTGACTTGGATCCAGGCAGCTTGCATACATCTGTGATGCCCCAGCTCAATACTCCCATCTGGGGATGAAAACAAGAGGGACTCTTATCTAATGCTGACGCGTGCAGTGAATGATCAGACTCTTACAAGAGAGAATTTTTCTAACCTGAAAGTAGCGCTTTCTTTTTTGCAGAAACAGGGATCCACCAGAGTCACCTATACAAACAGAGAATGATCAAATCTCACTTTGATTGGTGAAACGTTTGTCATACAGGAAGCTCAGATTCCAGACCTTTGCAGGAGATAGTGTCCTGATATCCACTGGTACCACCAGAGCAGAAGAATCTGTCAGGTACATACTCATCCAAAGTCACATTTGTGGGCTGCTTTAGTGTCAGCCTGGCCTTCTCCACACAGGCTGGCCTCTGCAGACAAACAATGGACCTGTAAAGTGGCCTATTTCCACCATGTTACTGCCTGTTATAATAGAACTGCCGTTACCTGACTGTCTGTGTGAATGTGTGTCACTCTGCGTTTCTGGATCTTCATGTGCTTGTGAATGAAAAAGACAGGCATCTCCTTGTGTGTCAGAAGTTCCTTTCCTGCCCACACACACACACACACACATTGATTTTACAGCAATCATGTGCAGTATTCAGCACTTTGTATAATAGAATTGAAAGTCATCACTAAAGACTGTTGTAATTCTTAAGGTCAAAGGTCATACTGTGCTCCTCGCAGGTTGAGTTTATCCTCTTTAAGGCTCGAGAAGCGGGTATGGTGCAAGGCAGGCAGATGGGTCTGTTAACATTCAGTAAACATTACAGTGTTTTAGGTAGTCACCATAGTTTCATCTTTTCTGAACTGCAGAAAAATGCACAAACACAGAAGTCGTTACCTGGCCATCCAGGACAGAGGGATGCTTTTTGCCAGCTGTACCAGAGCAACATCATAGTCATAGAACTCAGATACGTTTCTGTGTTTGAGTGCATAGACGTTGTATTTAGGGTGCATGAACACGTTGCTGACTCTTGCTTCACCTCCACCTGATAACCAAAGAAACTCCTTATTTAAATGTAAAACACCTACACAGGTGTATCTGGATCCAAACCAAGCAGCAGTTTTTCCTCTTACATTTTTCACAAACATTGATTAGTACATTGGTAAGTATCATATATATTATGCTTTAGAAAGACACTTAACCATATGCCATGCTCAGTTGTTTTGTATCGATTGTTTCTGTACTCTTTTTGGCAAAGCAGTGAGCAGCTGTCAGCACCCAGTTCTGGCTTACAATGGAGCCAAAACAGGACTGTAAGAAAGGAAAGAGCTGGTAAAAAATCCAGTAGGTAAGGTATTTCCATTTTGCTGCCAGTAAGGCTGTGTAAAGCTCTTACTGAATGTACTGTCACATGCCAGGGCCTGGTGTAGGCCCTGTCCTCTGTGTCTGCCTCTGTGTCTTCCTGAGCGACGCCACAAATCGTCACACTTTTGTCACCTAAAAGAAGATTTAAACTTCAAACAGTGGTATAAACTTTTAGCAAGCATTGTTGGTTTAGTTTTGAGATCAGCTTCCTACATACTGATGATGCTGTTGAACACCTGTCCCAGGATGGTGTAGTCTTCCAGAACAAAGAAGTGCTGTTCACCACGTTTCTTTGAAGCCAAAGAGTTCAACACATCTTTCTTCACTTCTGTTCCCACACCGAACACATAGACATCTGAAAACACAACAATTGCATGTATGGTTTTATATTTCCTTATGTTGCATTCAGTGGAAATGTACACTACCCAGGAGTCTCTCATCTGTATGATCTTGGGATACGCTGCTGTAGCCCAACAAGTGCCGGATCTGAGCCAGCGCCCACAGAGGGCTTTTCCCTGTGTTGTGGTAACCTGATGGCAGAAAAACATTTAGAAGATTATTTTTATGACTACACATTAGTCCAAAGGGAGTTCTTAGATTTTACCATCTGTCTCTATGATGATGATGTTTTGAGTCTCATTAAAGCGGTTTTGTTCTGCATTTTGTTTAAACAGGCTGATCATCTCGCTGACACGGTACAGTGCAGAGTAGAGGTTGGTGCCTGTCCTGGCACTGTGGCCTGCAAACGAATAAACACAAAGGCAGAAATCAGTGTAAAAAGAGACCCGGACTTGCTGATTCAATGAAGGATTTGGAAGCATACAGCCTACTTTTGTGGTCGAAGGTCATCAGATGCCAAATGACGTCGTCACTGCTGGTGCTTGTGTCAGTGTCTGTGATGTTCACAATGTCGATAGTCTGGCTGGCGAATGATAACACATGGAACCTCAGCTGGACGTGGTAGCTGTCCAACTGGAGAGAGAAAAAGAAGAAAACATGAAGGTTTCACACCAAATGATTTTTTTTTCCCACATTCAGTACAGACCTTCCTGATCAGCGCAGCAGTAGCATTCCTGGCCTTTTCAAAGTCATCCTTTTTGATGCTTCCTGATGTGTCCAATAGAATGTAGATGTTCATACGGCTGCCGTCCTCCACGCGGATGCTCCGGCCGAAGGATTGATCCGTATCTCAGACGCGCAAAGTACATTAATGTCACTTGTAGCACAAGTCCTTCTAGGTGTCAGACTTACAATAACTATACTCACTCTGTTTTTGGGATTCTGGTGAAAGGACGTCCATCACTCCTGCAAGGGATCCAGTCATGGCTGCAGCCACAGTGCTGGGGGAGTCAAAGGTATAGGGGCCTATGATAGAGCACATGATTGCTGTATGTTAACCATTAACACTGTATTGCTGTAGAGCTCCATCTGTAATATGTGGGAACATTTTATCTTTTAGCCACAAATACGTCACCATGGCACCGTGGTGTTGAGCCACTCCACTCCCTGTTCTCCAGGCAAACCCTCTCAGCGGACCCCAGCAGATCCAGTCCGGCCTGACATCGGTAGGTCACCTTCTCTCCTGTCTCAAACCGACCAGATGACCTCTGAGCACCAGGAGGGATACCCGGGTCATCACAGTCCCCAGCTGCATTAATGAACAGGCAGAACAACATGAGTGATTAAAGAAAGAAACAAATATTTGGAAAAGAACTTTTGTTATCAAAAACAATTCGACAGGAATTTCTCACCATGGTCGTCACACACAGGAGTGTCCCCTGTCCACTGTCCAGACAGCGTGCAGTTTCTATGCGCAGACCCGTACAAAGTGAATCCATCTCGGCAAGAGAAGCTCTGTGTTGTCCCAACGCGAAACTGCTGGTCTCTGGGCCAGATGTCACCATTATCCAGCTGGAGCTGACCTGAACACAGCACGTCTGGGTCCAACACAAGAGATGGAAGAGGCTGAAACCTTGTGTACTTTATGACTGACACTGAACGCATCATCATCCAAAACATTACCTTTACATATGGCCCGAGATGCAACCCTGCCATTAGGTAATCTCATAGGCGACCACTCCCCATAAGATCCACACAGCCTGTAGCTGACAGGGAATGGGTACTGCCCCGAGCGGCAGTGATAAGTCAGCACGCTGCCCTGCAGGCCTCCCTGTACAGGAAACATGTGATCACTTAAAATAGCTCACAGACATGCTAATAAGTGGTTTCACTTTACAGATCTTTAAGTGTCTTTTTACTTTGTAATGTTCTTCTTTGGAAAGTTATACACACTGAAAACTAAATGTCTTCATGGGAAATGTAACAGACTGATGTAAATTTTAAAAAAGTGTATGTTTACCTGTGAGTATGTGACATTTCCACCTTTGATGGTCTCTGCGTCAGGGCAGTTCAAATCAACATCGTAATAATCTTCGTACTCCTGCAGGGACACTGTGGCACAAAGTTCTGTTCATATGGCACCAGCTCTTATAAACCTGGCACAGAGAAAAGCACTTAAAGCTGTAAAGCTCACCCTTCTGGATGGAGACCAAGAGGAGGATCCACAATGGTGACTTGACATACATGACAGCAGCTGTAATTCTGAAGACAGAAACACAGCATGTGTGTCCATCAAACTGCACTAAGCTTCTCTATTTGATGACTGATTATCCATTAACGGCATCGAGGGAGTGATTGAGCAATTTTGGACAAAACACGGATTCATGCTTACACTTTCAGTTTTGGTAAAGTTTGAAGATCGATAATTAATTATAAGCCAACTTTGGTCTCCTTTATTCTCAATGACATTTAATGCAATCTCACGATCCTTTTAGCACTGCTCACATTCCCACGCTTAACTTCACCTCAACACTGTGGCTGATTTGGTGCCAAAAGCACCCACTGCTCTGTGTCATTGTGAAAATGTGTTTATTTACATATTGTTATTATTTATGCACCCTCTCACTCTGGAGCTGAGCATGTAAGCATTTTAATAATACATTTTAGGAGCTTAAAAGATCATTATGGGGATTATAGAGATTTAACAGGGACCCCCACCCTATCTCCACCTCCTGCCCTGTCGTCCGCTCTCCTCCCTCCTTCTTCTCAGGGGCTCAGTCCTCTCAGCTGACTCGGCTTTGCTCAGCACTATGAAGGAGTTTCTCTTTTGTAAGCAGTCACACACAATTCAAAAAATGTGTGAAACACAGGTTGATGCTGCGTCTGGAGTGGACCACAGGATATAAAACAGCAAAAAAACAAAACAAACCATGGATATTCTCAGACATGGAGAGTGATTTTTCTTTCTATGTGAGTCATATTGTGTTTTCATTTTCATCAGGACTACGTTGACGGATTTCCAGCAAAAGGTCTGAGCTGTGCTGCAGGATCGAAGGCTGCAAGCTCTCACATCAACTGAGGAGGTTTAAAAGAAAACAATGAGGAGAATACTCGGGGAAATCCCTTTAAGATTCCCATACACAGATACAGCTGTCTTTACAAAATCCTCCTGGATGTTTTTGTCACAACATCAGGCCCTTTGAGAAGCACTGACCAGAGTCCCTGAGGGAGAGGGGACAAAAGATGTCTGACCTCAGCCAAGTCGCAGTATACTCAGATTCCTCAGACATTTACAAGGTGAGCAGGAATTTCATAAATGGACATTTTCAATGAAGGTTTTACATTTATAATACACAGCCATATTTGTCCATTTTGGCTTGGCAAACACAAAGTATGGGCATAAAAAAAAATCAAACAAAGTTGTTGTTCTCTTTTGTATACTTTGGTAAGTTTTGTTTCATTCTGCTCTCTACAGAATGTGTTCTGCAACCCTGCCTTTGAGCTGGAGGGAGAGCGAGAGGAGAAAGTGGAGGGATTCAGGACATCCTCTTCCACTCCTGAACCCATCAAACCACCACCAGGTAGTGAGTCAACTTGAACTGTATCAGTTATGGGCATCCATTAAATCCAGCTGGTTTTAAGGACCAGGATGTAGTATTTAATGCCATGTGGTGGCAATTTTGTAGACCGCATACTACAGTAGATACTGTATAGTAAAGAAAATGGAGATGAGAGACAATCTTTAACATGTGGAGAGGTCACACTTTGAACTTTCATCTGATTGAAGTGTTTGCTTGCTTTCTGTCATGTCTCCTCTTCTTGCTCTCCGCACTGATTGTTTAGTGCACTGCACTGCACGCTGCCAACACTCAAACAAGATTGCTCAATAGTACTCTGACGGGAAAGCTTTCAGTACTGAGGCATTGTCCTTGTCCACAAATACTGAATGAATGCCAATTTGAAAATTTGTCAATATGCATACAAATCATGTCAATATGCGCGCATGTTTGTGTCATGTAGGCCTGGCCCGGGGTCTGTTGAGGTTGTGTGTGATGCGCCTGCGGGGCCCGGGTTGTGGATGGGGGGTGGTGGTGGTGTCCGCTGCTGTCCTGCTCCTCTTAACAGCCGTCGGCTTGGCTCTGGCCCTCATTCTTACACGTGAGTCTGTGCTGCACCATCGTCACATCCTAAAAAGAAATGTCACACTGATTGAAGGGTTTGACACTATAGTAGCTGTATCTGGAAGTGCTTTCTGAAAACATAAAGGGTCATGATTTCCACATTCAGAGATCAAAGGTCAGGCAGTGGAGGATCAGCTGCCCTCCACCAGCACTCCAGATCTGCACAGTGCAGCAGATGGAGCATCCCATACTTCACCCACAGTACCTGCCAACAGAAGTCAAGGAGGAAGTACGGCCACACCGCAGTCTGCCAGGATACCTACATCTGAGACAAGTAGGCCAGTCCTCATCCACAGAAGTGTTCTTTATGTTTGTCTACATGAGACATTCTTTCTAATCCCCCTCTGCCTCTCAGGTTGTGGAGGTGTTTTGACCGACCCTGAAGGCAGTTTCAGTTCTCCAAACTATCCCGGCTCCTATCCTCCGAACTTGCTGTGTGTGTGGATGATTCAAGTTCCAGCCCCTTCCCTGGTTCAAATCCATGTTACCTCTTTGACCGTGGAGGGGCCTTCTCCCTGTCTGTTCGACTGGCTGGAGGTGCAGGAGCAGATTGAGCAGAGCTCTGTGGTCACCAGGTTAGTCGTGAACAATCTCTGTGAGGTCATTACTTTAGACTGGTGGTAGGTGGCGCTAAAGGTCTGCACATGATCAAACAGCATTTCAATATTAAAAGCCTCTTGGAAAAACTTTTCATTACAGGTGAGGACTTTGACCCTTTTTTTCTTAGTTACATTCTTGGAAAGTGCTGTAATGTGATTTATAAATTTATGTTACGTAATTCCCGGACACAAATCTTTTTAGGAATTTGTAGTTATTTGGACTCAAAGCTGTAATCTCACCTGCAGGTTCTGTGGCAACGTAGCACCACCAACAGTCAACACAAACAGCAGTACAGTGTGGGTCACCTTCCGCTCTGACGGCAACATCGCAGGCAACGGCTTCACCGCACAGTACAGGGCCAAACTGCCTGGACACAGTCAGTACACAGTGCACACTCATGTCCACGTGTCTCTACATGCATGTGACCGTTGTGTGTTCCTCTCAGAGAGCTGCTCCAGAGAAGAGTTTATGTGTGACAGCAGTCGCTGTCTGCTGCCTGTGTCTGTGTGTGATGGTCACCCCAACTGTCATGATCAGACAGATGAGGCGAACTGCAGCCATAAACACAAAGGTGAGAGCACACAAGGCAAGAAACGGAAAGCTATGTTAAACACAGGTAAGAGTGATGCTGTGGATATGTCTTCACAGAGTGTGGAGGGCAGAAGGTCGGTCCCTATGGTTACCTGGAGAGTCCAAATCACCCCAGACCTTATCCTCATCAGCAGGTGCTTTTAGACTCACAAACACACTCATAAGCAGCCAATAACAGCACAGTGACTCCATGTTGTTTGACTGCTTTCGTGTTTTTTAGTTGTGTATATGGTACATATCTGTGGATGAGGGTCACATCATCACTCTGAGCTTCAGAAACTTCAGCCTGGAGACTCAGGATGTGTGTGAGTTTGATTACGTGGAGGTGCACGACAGCGTCAGCACTGGAGCTGGAAGAGTCCTGGGGCGGTGAGACCCCTCTTATTTGTAACAATCACTACAGTGTCTCTTTGTTCTTCAAACGGCTGCGTTTTCCTCCGTGCATGTTAAATAACTTCCTGAAACAGTGTTTTTTTTGTGTGTGTGTCAGGTTTTGTGGTGCCACCCTCCCAGCAGACCTGACCTCCTCAGGCCCCCACATGACAGTGGTGTTTGTTGCTGACGAAGGCGTGGCTGACAGTGGCTTCAATGCAACATATCAGGCTGTGTCCATACTGGGCAGTGAGTTTTTATAGCTAATTCACATGTAACCAGAAAGTACTTTATGATTACCTTCCTTTTGTCAATATTTAATAATTATTTTTGTGCTTGTACTAAAGGGACGTGTGGTCCCAGCCAGTTTGCCTGCAGTACAGGGGAGTGTCTTCAGCAGCAGTGGCTATGTGATGGTTGGAACGACTGCCCTGACGGAGGGGATGAGCACTCCTGTGGCAACTCCACCTATCCTCCTTTCAGTAAGTCCATGTTATCTCTGACCTGGATCAGAGCAGTTTTTTGTTTCCACTGCCACAGAGAAGATAATGCAAGAGGAAAACTCATATAGACACAACAAACAGTGAAAACAAGAGTATCATGGATGTTAGTGAAAATGAATGATTTTCTTCCACCAGCTTCATCATGTGAGTTCATAGAGGTGGAGATGTGTCAGGGCCTCAGCTACAACCTCACTTCATTCCCCAACATCTGGTTGTCCATTGCTGACCAGAGAGAGGCTGCCACACTGCTTCGACAGTATAGGGTACAAGTTTAAATCCACAATGAATCATTATTATTCTCAAATCCACACATTTGACCTCTCTGTTTTGCTGTCCAGGTGCTGATGGAGCTGGCGTGTTTTGAGCCTCTGCGGAAGCTGGTGTGTGGGATGTTCCTGCCTCAGTGCAGCCCTCAGGGCGGTGTCTTCCAGCCCTGCCGCTCAGTCTGCTCCTCAGCTGAGCAGCAATGCAGCCAGGCCCTGGATCTCTTCTCCTTCAGCTGGCCCTTCAACTGCCACCTTCTGCCCGATTCACAGGAGTGTTCACTGCCGTGACAGTTTGACAGTAATGACGTGCTGAAGTTGACATTTTGATATTACTTGTTATACTGTAACAGATTATTACACCTGGTCCAATCCCAGAAATGTAGCTCTTAGCGTAAGTTCAATCAGGAAGACTCTAAAGCACATCAGTCTCCGGTCCCTCTGCCTCTCTGATCATATGTCTTCTCCCTTCCCGTCTCTCTCCTCTCGCTCCTCACAATCTCCATCCTCCTTCTCGGGTCAGATGTTTAATTGAGAGCACCTCCCTCACCAAACAGCGTGGCGCTATCGCACACTCAGCCAATCAGCGCCTAGTGGGAGATTTAAAATCTGCCATCTCTTGGTCAGCTGTCTCTTTCAGATCCACTCCAGCAACCCTCCTCCACCCCAAACACCGCCAGATCCAGATCAGCTCAGCCTCTTCAGCCCTTCTCTCCTCCTGCTTTCCACCACCACCA
>JAVQJX010155213.1:0-16711 GCA_036025115.1 Ambassis agassizii
CTTTAGAACTGATGAAGCTGCTTGGATAAGCAGTGAGTCCAGATGCCTTGATTCAACTCCTTTGAACACATAATCAGCTGTTAACATAAACTGTAAAACTGTGATGAAGTAAGCCATGAGGTGTGGTGCATTAATGGCTTTTGTTTAATAGTATTACATTTACTGTAAGTGGCATATTAAAAATGTGTTTATTTCTGCAGATACTGTATTATTATTGAGTCGTTTTGATCCTGCCTATGTTCCCGTTTTATCCACAAGGGGGCAGTGGTGCTACTCTTTCTGCGCTCTAATCTGTACCAACAAAGTGCAAATGAGGCCATGAGTGGAATCAGATCGGATACTAATCTCAGACACTGTGTTGCTATAACTGGACACTCCCCAAGGCTTGTTTAATGACAACAAAATGCCATGTGAAATTATGCCAGCTATTGTGAGGATCAGAGGAAAAACAGATTCCTTACTTAATCAGATAACGGGGCCAAAACTTTTCCATAATTAGCAGCTGAAACACACAAACAAGTGGACTCACAGTTAAGGCAGCATGGAGTTAAGAAAAAAAAGTTATATACAGAGAATACATAACATGTTTACAGATTAATCAAGTGAAGCTGAAAAAAATAAACATTTTTGCACATGTTGGTGATGGCATTGATTAAAAATGTGTTAACTTCCACAAGCATTATAAAGCTAAGTTGTGTTGATAACAAAAAAAAATGTTCAGACTGCTTTCATCTATGAGGTTTTTATTGGACATCTTTGCCTCCATTTTCTATCATTCTTGACCTATTCATGATGTTTTTTTTTTCTTTTCTCTCTCTCTCAGTGCAGATTATCTTAAGCCAGCAGTGAATTTAACAGTTTGACATCTTGGGAAATGCACTTCTTTTTGGCTGGGGCCTGAAGTTGTTGAAGCTGGTTGTCTGGCAACCTCAATGTGTTAACAAGAATCCAATGCAAGATTATGCAAGTATAGCTACCATAAAAATCCATCCATAGATGTTATTTTCCTACTCGGTGGCCCCAGTTTGGAGAAGATACCTAGAACATTGGCACATTTGTTGTCAAAAACAGAGCATGTCCTTATATACACTGACACACTCACTCATTGAATATCCTTGTTGACTGTCACCATTTGATTGTTACCATAAATCCGGCTTATTTCTGTTTTAAACAATGTGGATTTTAATAGAAAGGCCTCAAATGACAACTGCAAAAAAGATGTCTTGAATTGCTTAATAGAGGCTGTCAAGACTGAGTTGTGCATTTTACCATCAGACTGTACATGATGGATCAGTGTTATTCCAATCGCCAATTTATTCAGTCTAAATAAAAGAGGCACCCATAAATTGTAGGGCCCCGTTTGAATGAATTCAGCTTCAGGATCCCTGGCTACGCCCCTGATCAGCGGCAGTCATATGAGAGATGTGAGAGGGGATGAGAGCACAAAGACGAGAAGCGAAGAGAGGAGACAGGGAAGAAGGAGGAGGTCTGCGTAAAGCCCGCCTCCGGTCTGGGATCCTCTCGCATTCCTTCTTCACAGCCCCTCACGCTGAGGATAGAAAAAGAGAGAGAGAGAGAGAGAGAGAGAGAGAGAGAGAGAGAGAGAGAGAGAGAGAGAGAGAGAGAAGGAGAAACAGAAGAAGAAGAAGCAGAGAGAAGAAGAAGAGGGGGAGCAGCGAAACGACCATGGCAATGTCCAACACGTCTCAGCTAGAGATAGAGTCCGATCACAGCGCACTTCTACCAACGTCGTCCCCGGCACGGAGCATGCAGGCGCACAATAGACAGAGTCCTGATGAATGAGGATCTGCACCTGGATCTGGTCCGCGGACAAAATGAGGGTCATCTTCATCCAAAACGCCGGTTTCGTCGCAGCTTTCTCGCCTTTCTCGTGATGTTGGCAGCGTTTAGGACGACAGATAATGTGAACGAGCTACTATGCTAATCAATTGAGGAGTGAGGCGATCAATTAATTTCGGTTGGCTTTTCCGTTTTAATGGGATAGAGCATCAAAATAATAATATTATTATTATAGCATCTTTGAATCGAAAGTGCGTTCAGCTTCCGGCATGCAGCGTGTTGTCGAAACCTGAATGTTTCCATTACAATCTCGGCACTAGATTAAATTTTGAATCCATTGATTAAGGAGTATGTATCAGATTATTATGGACCGATGATTTTCAGACCTTTGTGCTCCGTTAGTAATCCATTATATATTGATTATATAGCAGATAACATGAATAGGTAGAGAGAGAAATCTCTGTTCACTTGATCAAAGCCTATTGATCAACAATGACAATCTGGAAATGTTAGTTTCCACGTGTGATAACATGACTAGCGTTATTCCTTGTAATTTATTTATTTATTATTGCTATTATTAGGCCTATAAGTATTAATATTATCAATTTGCTTATAGTAGGTAGTTTGGGGATATTTAACAGTGGGAAGGTACGCTTCCCTATTATAGTGAAATGGAAACTGCTTATTTATCGCCGCGCCGGGGGGCCACCCGTCCCGAGGCCCAGAAGGGTAAGAGCTCAGCGGGCGCACTCTCCCCTGCGCCGCCGGCTCCAGCTCCACCTCTACCTGCCAGCGGCTCACCTGAAGAGACGCCGGCTGGCAGCGATGGACGGAGAAACTCGGGCGTGAAGAAACATCACCACAAGCACAACCTGAAACATCGCTACGAGCTGCTGGAGACGCTGGGAAGAGGCACCTACGGCAAAGTTAAGAAGGCCATTGAGCGGCACTCCGGCAGAGAGGTGAGCCACTGAACAGCACATGTAAACATCCGTCAGACGCTTGTAATGCATGCAGAGCTCTTGCAGCGCTCTTTTAGCAGCCACAACAAACGGCACTGCCCTCAAATGAAAGTGGTTTGGTTGCTCTGAGAGGCGTGTGCACGTCTCTCCCCCCTCTGGGAATTCCCCTCGTGCTCCAAAAAGGGCCCATGGGGGCCATGGAGCTGAGCTGCACACGCCTTGTCCGATGCAGGGCCTCATGACCGGATGCTGGAGTGCAAATCCGGCTACTGACAGACTGATGAGACTTGTGTGACCCCACCAAAGCACCAGCCAGAAGTTTGACTGCTACACTTTCTGTTTCATTATGACTTGTCCTCCTACATCCAGCAGTTTGCCGTAATGTCCTTGCACAACTTGTCAGATATTACCATAAGTGCCAAAATATGACCCCTGCTGTGCTCGTTCTGGCAGGACATGAGGAACTTTCCATTCACTCTGAATGCCAGGATGGGAGGGAAGCTTTAGTACAGGTCAACAGTGTTCCTCCCCCCACCAATGGCTTCAGCTAAGGGCACATCATAGCAGTTTCTATAAACACTCTGATACAGTTTATTCTAGCCAGTGAAGTACTTTGTTTGCATTGATTAAACCCTATCTCTTCAGTGATAAGGTTAAAAATTAACCACAAACTTCTTTGTAGGTCAGAACTCTGCAGCATAAGGTGCAGTGAGCATAGACTTTAAATGGCTTTCTTTCGTCACTGGTGTGACAGTGCAGGCCATGTGCGTCTGTAACCACGTTGCTAGAGTTTGCTTGACCTCTGACCCAGAGGAAGTCCCTTGTGTCCATATGGGAGATGCAGCAGTGTGGTGTGATTGTTACACAATCATGCACCTTTTTCCTGCTGATTGAGGAGATAAATGTGTGAATGGACTGAAGGTAGGGTTGATTAGACATAGGCACAGTCAGTTAAAGTGGAACTGAGTGACTGTCTGATGAAATCCATATCTTTTTTATGATGTGTGTGTGTATGTGTGTATGTGACAGTAGTGGAAAGGTTGTGGTGACAGACAGGCCAAAAATGGATGCTGACACATGAAAGGCTGCAGGAAATGAGATCAGAGGGGAAGGTTAATATCCTGTGTGGAGGATTCATTAGGGATGGGAGGGGTTGAGTAGTTAGCACAGATACAGGGATAGCCCAACACCATAATAAGAGAGGGGCAGCCTCAGTTAAATGGGATACAGAGGCATATTAATATGAGCTCAAAGCACCAGATTACATCATTCTCCAACAATGGATTCAAAGGGGAGGTGCAGTAGAGGGGGAAAACACTGACATTCCTCTGCTGTATGTGGTGCTGCTGATGAGGTATTATGATTTCTGGCTTTTGTTTTTGAGAATATAGTTCTCTGGAAAAACGATGCCCCCCCCATTCTGACTCGGTGAGTCAGACAGACGATCATGATTTTCAGACGATGCAGGGATGGGTGAGTTTGTGATGAATACTTCATCTATTTTAATGGCCTGAGAAAGCGCAGGAAGATGTCAGGCTCCACTGAAGCGAAACATGGACTTTTACTTCAAACAAGCCCTTTTCAGGGGCTTGTTCCCCCCCCATCCCATACCCTTCTACCCCTCAGACAAACTTCTTTGGGGCCAATACCTTTGCAGCAGTGCAGCGCCTGTTTACTCTGAGTGACAGTAATAGGGATCCACTTAAGGACAAACGTAGCTGCGTTAGCCAGCTTGGCCAGCGGGCAACTGGCTCATCTACTGTCCTGTTTAATGATCCACATCGGGGTCAGGGCAAAGAGATACACAGAAGATACTTGGCTGTGTCTCAAGCCCGATGTGGGAGAAATACATGCTTCAGTGAGAGAATAAAGATAAGGGTTGGTAAAGTCTGATTATTATCCAAAAAAGGAGGGGAAAAAATATTTTATTGCACAAATGTTGCAGAAATTATTGAATAGCTGAATTAATTCCTACATTAGATCCAGGAGAGTGACTCAACATTCTGCAAAATGTTCCTCACATTTTGGGGATCAGTGGTAAAACCTTGATTCTCATGAGGTAAAGGAAAACATCAGTGTTAAGACACAAACAACTTTTACCAATTATGAACACAGCATGTGAACCCCCTGGACCCCGTCTTGTTAATTATGGTATCATTTCTTTAAATTCTATGTAATCAAGGCGTGCTCTGGTAGGGAGCTATTCCGGTTTGGGGTTATTTTTATTGATGTACACGGTAATTAGCTTGGCACTCGCTACTGCCTGTGGTTTTGTGCTGCATGGAATAAAAGCTGGGCTTCTCTGAGTACTGCAGCTTAACTAAGAGAGGACAAAAGTTTAAACTAACAGGATTCAGAGTGAACAGACTCCATGCACCTTGATCAAAAGAAACCCAAGATTCAATCCAGAATGTTTAGGCTACAATTAGAGTGCGATGTGCTAGGCTATGTTCTCTGCATTGGTTTATTTGGAGAAGGCTGCTAACCTCTCATTTATGAAGTGCATAGGTTAGTGGTTTGAATGCATCCAGTTGCGGCTAACTCTTAGCCCACTGGCATTGCCACGACAATGAAAAACCATCAGACCGAGTGTTATTGAATCTCCTATAACAAGCTCATTTTGTAGACTGAATCACTTCCTAAACCCCAGCTCACCCTCCTGATTCCTCCATAAAACTCCCAGCTGGATGGCTTTTCAGGCTGTTTCAAATGTAGGCCATTAGCTGCTCTTAATTAGAATGACTAAAAATAAGACAGTGGGCACTGATTACTGTCGTTTCCAAGGACATTTGGTTGACAGTGGAAGAATTGATTTATGGTGGTCATGAGGTTGTAGTTTTAAGAAATTGCTGCCTCGGTTGTTCTTTATTTCCAGAGCTTTTTGCTCAAATGGTAGAATCGTTATCATAGTGTCCGTCTTGTGTGAAGTATGAAAGAATGTGTGATTTTCACTGCCAATAACGTCTTATTATTTCGTGACAGCTGTAAACCACCATGTAAATCTGGTGTTTCTGTTCACAGGGGTAGTGGGGCTGATCACAGTTCCAGCTGTAACATTGACTAATACCCTGTTAAATGTAGGTACAAGCTGCGAAAGAGCTTCTTATTATGGAGCCATGTGTCACCACAGGTTGTTTTACTCAAAGAGCACATCTTCATGTTGCTTCACCCAGACAAAGACTGTCGTTGTTAGACTCTGGCTGTTGGTATGTCAGCAAGGCTTAGTTAGGTCAAAGGTTACAGAAGAGGCAGGGTATGATGGAGGTTGATGAGTTTTGATGAAGCAATAGATGTCATGTCTGCACGTTTGCCTATGAAATCACATGGCGTGCACTATTTAAAGAGTCCTGTACATCCACTGATAAGATAACACATGTGACATAAATGTCTTTTCCACATATGTGTATTATCTGTTGAACTGAAAAAAAATATGTTTCAAACTACATATGATTAAAGATATTTCTTAAATTTCTGTAAGTCATCTGATCAAAGTGTTTTCTGTCTTCGGTTTCCAGGTGGCTATCAAGTCAATTCGGAAGGAGAAGATCAAGGATGAGCAGGACATGGTACACATCCGCCGCGAGATCGAGATCATGTCATCCCTCCGCCACCCACACATCATCTCTATATATGAAGGTGAGAGTTTGGAAACACACACACACACAGCCGTGACAAATCATTCACACTTCTTTGACTTAAACACACATAAACAAAAACACACATGTCCCGTCCCTCGGTTCATTTAGCGCTCGTGTCCAAGCTGCAGGACTGTCATGTTATGACATGCAGATGTCATAATAAGTCCAAGACTACAGCACTGGGATGTTATTCATCTCCTGTCTGGCTGCCTGGGCCAGTAAAAGTCTGGATGACTTGGACGTCTGGATCTCGCTGAATGTGTGTTTGCATGTGTGCGAGGAAAGTTTGTGTTTATAAGAGGGGTGATATTCTAAGGGATTGCCTCTCCCACATCTAAGAGGTCTCATCCCTTGTCTTCTCTGGTCTTGATCTCAGGGCCAGACATCTGCTGATACTTAGAAACAACTGCAGCTGGGAACCAGATTGTTCTTGTGTGTATATATGTATATATGTGTGTGTGTGTGTGTGTGTGTGTGCACAAGTCCTATGTTATGACAAAGGACTGACCTCAGTCACCTTAGCATGCACCCTGTCTGACTTCTGTCCAGTGCTCTGCAGTGGGAGGAAAGACCTTAAGCCTTCCCTGAAGCAACATATATCTACCCCAGGAAGCAACCCTTTAAATATCAAAGCCTTGAGACAGCATGCATGCCTCTTTTTTTTTTTGATGAGACCTTTTGAATGACCTTAACTCTGGAGTAAGAAAACACAGATTAGACTTAAGGCTGAACAATTCCCATTGATTTTTTTTTTCAACATGTTACATGTAATTTATCATCTCTTATGATAGAGTCTGGGCATACGTGCAGGCATTTAAAGTCACAAGGCACTGCACTGTGTGCTGGATTCGTATGATTTGTGACTCGTGACTATTTTTATGCCTGTGTCAACAAAGCAACAGTTTCAATGGCCTTTTCATTGTAGGCTACCCTGGCATAATAGCAGCAGGTTCTGTGCCACTGCCCATACTAGTTCACCCACTGCCCTTTTGTGCAGTTTCAAAGTCCCCAGGTTGTTATCAGAAATGTGCATATATGCAATAAACATCACTGTTGGTCATGGAAACTTGCCAGCAGTCAGCTGGAGGAATGAAGTGCAGCTGAGTTTTATGCGTTTTCTAAGAGAATGATTAAAAAAAAAAAAAGAACACCTCTTTATAAACTCTGACGAGCCTGTATGGTGTTGCTTTCCTTTAAAAGCAGCCCACTCAACCAACAAACTCAACCAGATTCATTGCTCTCGCTCTTTGGTGTTTCTCCTCAAACCCAGCGTTTACTGTTGTGGCCTGGCCTCCACCCAGCCTCGCTTTAGAGATATATAGGAGGCCCAGAGATTTGTGTATCCGGCAACACCCTCTTCAACAGCCCCTGCTAACTGCCTTGTGTGAAGCAAAGCTGAACCAGATGTGTGCGTGAAGATTGATTTTTACCACTCCCTCACATTCTGCATCCATCAGCATGCTGTGTGGGGCATTTAAAAGCAGATTGTTGCTCCTCAGGCGCAGTCATGTATCTTAGTGCCCTCTTTTTTAAAAAAACAAAACAAAAACAAAACAAAACAAAAACAAATAGTCAACACCAAAGAATGCAGTAAAAGCACAAATTGATACATGCAAATAAAATGTTGGTGTATGCAGACACAGATGCTGAAGTTGCTGTTCCTTTTAACAGTTAGAGGAGAGATATTGTCATATCTGTAAAGAAACCAGCAGTCACTTATCACTTTCCTGTCGTCTACAGCCTGACATACAACCCTCAGCAAAAAAACACAGTAATGCTTGGGCTTGTCTGCAATGGGAAAGTCAATCTGTTTTTATCCAGTACTCAGGGGTGTTTGTCAGCTTTTGCTGCATTAGGTATTGATGAAAAAAAATGTGGGATTTTTTTTTGCTCTTTTTTACACATCTGTCTCTAAATATAGCAACTCTTTCCATGTCATTCATCAAATTTAATCAAGCTCTATTCAGCACTGCAACACACATACAAGTTGTAATAAATATAAAATTAGCCTCCATGCTGCCTTCTTGCGATTGGCATCATTGGTTATATACATAATTTAATGATCATTGGTGTAGTTTATTTGGTGAGTTATGTGAAATGCACCACATCAGGAATGAGTAAACATAAAGAGCAATTTATCTGCTGGCAGTGAAAAAGAAGATAATTAACATTTTATGCACAAAAACCTGCATGAAGAAGTTTTACTTTACTTTTTTTTACCATTGCTCCCAGAGTGATCTGTTGGCAGCTTCATATCTGTCATGTGATCAAATAAACAGGAACAAAGCATATCTACGAAGATACTGAGCAAATTAGGCCAGTTAAAGATTAACTTGCAATAAAACCATGTGTGTCTAATTCACGTTTGCAGCAGCAGTCTATCATCAGTGCAGGCAGAAGGACAATGGGTGCTAATTAGTCAGATGTGAAGGGCTTGACCTTTGAACAAAGGCCAGTGAGTGACAGCGAGGCTGCAGCGCTGGCTGTGGTACCCAGTGGGCCGTAACAAAACCGAGTTATGTAAGTCAGGTAATTACTTCACCACCACAAAGGTAAAACAGGGAGTGAACTAAGAATCTGGCTTTTCAAGAGCAAACCCCATTTGAGGTGAATGTCACCCCAGGTCACCACTCTATCCACCTATCAGAGGGCCTGATCTGCTCAGGCCTCCCTAGTGCTTGGCTTACGTCCCGTCTGTTACTTCCCAAGCAGCCAGACAGTCACAATCAGGGAGCATTACCATCACTCAACAACTGTGTGTTTTTGTAGAGGATTATATCTTTAAAAAGGAACCCTGGGAAGGGAGGGGAGGGGTCCTGAGGAAAGTAGTGTGACAGACTATGAAGGTGTTCACTCAAGGGTGCAGAAAGCAGAGGCCCTCACCCCCGGTGACCCTGCTGTGTGGGAAAATCAACACGCACAATATGTAGCAACATGGCTGACTGTGTGTGTGTGTGTGTGTGTGTGTGTGTGTGTGTGTGTGTTGTCGTCTCCTCAGTCTTTATCTCTGTGTAACCACTGTCATTCCTTTCATGCCAAGGAGACATATGTTGCCAACTGAAATTATACAGCAGAAAGCTAAAAACTGACTCAAAATGAGATGTTTGGTGAGCTGCAGCGGGACAGTAATGCTTTACAGTAACATTACTTTCTGGATGATGTGAATCAAGTCACCATTTTAGCTCTAGTGACCACTTACACATAGACGGAACCCTTTTTCCTGAATCGATCCTTATTCTTTATATAAAGTCAATAGTGACTTTTATACCTGGTAAACGACATAAAATTAAAAAAAAGTCCAATCTTTATGTATAAAATGTCTCTCTGTCAAATGTAAGATTTGCTCAAAATAAAGACGAGATGGGTGGGGTAATTATGAGCCTCAGACTCAGCATGGTGGTTAGGAATATGGGAGCATGTTGTGAAAAGTTGCAACACGATATGGAAAGTGATGTCAGGACTATGACTTTGGTTTGTTTGTTTCCACTGCTCTCCTCGTGCGGTGGTCTCTGAGGAGTGGGCTTGATCGAGTTAACAGTCCCTCCCAGCAGTGTTGTGAAGGAGCCAGACACATGAGTTGGGGTTTGGGTGATGTAACCCTGAGAGAAGTGTAAAGATGTTATGTGCTTTTCTGGAATTTGGTGCCATGTTTTTTTTTTTTACATAACAATGTCCATTTATTGTTAATAAAAAATGGGAGGGCTTCAGAAGTTGTCCTCATATTCTCATTTTGCTGTTAATATAGATGTGTTTTTTTCTGAAACAAAGATACTAATGGAGAGTTATTTTCTTCTCATTTATCAGTGTTTGAGAACAAGGACAAAATCGTGATTGTGATGGAGTACGCCAGCAAGGGCGAGCTGTACGACTACATCAGCGAGCGCCGGCGCCTGAGTGAGCGTGAGACGCGACACTTCTTCAGACAGATAGTCTCTGCTGTGCACCATTGCCATAAGGTGAGACAACATATTCCATGTTTTACATAGAAAAAGAAAAAAAACACATCATTTTCTGGTCACCGCACACTCTGTTTTTCAGTCTAATTCTAACATTAACCATGCACGTCCACAGTCAGCCATATAGCCTGTTAATCTGCAGCACCCTTCACAGAATGCTTTTCTTGGCGCGCTGGTGTTAGGGAGTCATCTGTTTCTGAGTGAAGATGGAACACAGGCCAGTTTAATTCAGGCTTATGCACAGTACACTGCAACAAACAGGCCCCACACACATTTACACAGATGGAGATCCCCTCCTGAGCATTTTCCTTAGAGATTTAGCTCTGCTCACACCCATGTCAACGCCTATTCTACACCCCACTAACCCCCATCACAGTCACAGGGCCTTTCTGCTTGTTTGGATGGGCTTTCTTGTCACACACTTCCCAGCTGGATGATGTCACTATCCTCAGATAGGAGACTCCCAGACAGCCATGAATCATCACCACCAATCACAAACCCTCCTGCTGGGTGGGGTGATGTGACTCACAACAAGCACCAATCCACCAATCAGAGCCATGTGAACACAAGCTCCGTTGCCAAAACAATAACCAGAAAGAGATACCATGTGGAGCATCTCACAAAGAGGGGTGTGTGACAGGTAACAAGTCACTCCTCCGCATTTAAGCTCAGTTCTGCTTCCCACATGTTAATTCAGTGATGTTTTTTTTTTTAAATAAATCCAGGCAATAAACAGTGTAGCTGTGTTTTATCCCAGGATGCTGTGAGAACATCACTCATACAGAGTGGTAATTACAGGCCGCGCGTTTATGTGACACATGCGAGTCGGTTTAAAAAGAAAATCACAGCAGATGTCAGCGTAAAGACCCCGGAGGGGACAAGAGCAATTAAAGAGTACTACACCAACAAGCTGCCTTGATTTCCCTTGAGAGCCCCTAGCTATCTTTGTCAGAGTAAATCATTGTATCTTAATACAATGGACTGTCTATTGCATGGATCTCATGAATAATGATCTCTTTCAGAATGGAGTGGTGCACAGGGATCTTAAACTGGAAAATGTGCTACTGGATGAAAACTGTAATATTAAGGTACATTTGATCTTTGATGCGTTACGGTAATAGCTTTACCTCAAATGATCTTTGTATGAGGGATTAATGATCACATGGGTATGTGTGTAAAACTCACACCTCCCCTCTGCCTTTCAACAGATTGCTGATTTCGGGCTGTCCAACCTCTACCATAAGGACAAGCTACTGCAGACCTTCTGTGGCAGCCCGCTCTATGCTTCACCAGAGATTGTCAATGGGAGACCATACCGTGGCCCAGAGGTGAGGACGACGCAGCTTTATTGTCCTTTGTAGAAACCTCCTTATGTAACTTTCCTCATTATTATCTCACATTGTCACAAAAGTGGTGGGTAGGCTTTATTTTCAGCCTCTTTGATGGGATTAGTCCCTAACCGAAGAGAGGTGCGACTCCACAGTGGGTCAGCGTAGATGCTGTCTGCATCCCTCGCCCCCCCCTCCCCATTTCTCTACAATGTCTGGGTTCTTTGAAGTGAGGAACTGTAGATAGTTTTTGCTCACTTTCTCTCCGGATTAATAGGATTGGAATGAGCTCCACACAGCTTAAAAAAAGCTTTCATGGTCAAAAGTAGCGTCTTAACTAAATAGTTTTGGTGGAAAAGCCACTCCATAGTCATTCTGAAGGGTGTTGTCTGCATGTTTGCGTAAAACAAAGCAAGAAAGAAAAAAGGGAAAAAAGCAATTTTAGATATTCAAGTCCAACCATTCAATTTAGCATGATTCACTGTAATTTACTCCAGAGTGCTAAAAACTACAGCAGAACGATTGCAATCGAAATTACAGAACCACATTTGGGGTGAGGCCACAAATTACAGCAAACACAGGCAACGAAAATAGAACGCAACAATAGTGCGTGCCCTGTCTCGCCCTCTGGAATCAACCAATGGAAACAGAGGAGTGAAACATTCTTGGTGCTGGTCCAGACCCTGAAAGGAAGTACACCAGCTCTTTAACTGGTCCTATCTGATTTCCTCTTCCTAGACTCTGCGACCCCCCCCCCCCCCCATCACAAGCACATTCTTCAGAACATCTCCCATTCTCTCTCTCTCCCACACACACAGACAGACAGGTCATCAAAGTGTCTCCAGTGGGTTGCCAGGAGCTCACGATATCACGACTCTGCCATCTCTGTTGGTCTCATTACCCTCTTCCACTCCCACCACTTCCCCCTGTGGCTCTGCACTTCATGCCCCAAAAACTTGGGCTTATGTAACTGCAGAAGAAGCCACATTACATTAGGTTGGTTGGTCAGAAAGTTCTTGCCTCAGCCTGACAGAGCAGGAGAGAGAAAGAGGCGATTTATCAGTGTGTAAACAAACCATTTCCCACCAGAGTCATGGTATTCGTCATTACCTCTATGAGCAAGCTGCTGGAGAAACACTGCAGTGTCACAAGCTTTTTAACAGAGATGTTCTTTTGAGATGTTTGTGTGACTGCGGTGCTTAAAGTCTGCAGCTCCACTCTGATGTTGAGCAGACCACTGTCATTTTAATGCCATGAAATAGCTAATAAAAACACAGACTGAGAGGCCTGAGCCTACATCACATAACACACGTCAGCTCGTTGTTTTCTTTTGCGTGCTGCATAATCTGTGTGTGAATAAAAGTTTAAATGAACACGTTCTAAACCCCGTTTCTGTCCTCACCAGGTGGACAGCTGGGCTCTGGGGGTGCTGCTGTATACCCTGGTCTATGGAACTATGCCATTTGATGGGGGAGACCACAAAAACCTCATTCGCCAGATTAGCAATGGCGAGTACAAGGAGCCCACACAGTCCTCAGGTACGCTCTCCCAACACGATTGTGCAGCAAGAACATGATTCATTAGGAAAAAGAAAAGATGTCAATGCATGTGGAAATTTTCATCAGCATTGTTCTGTTTCTTCTAGATGCCCGTGGACTGATCCGCTGGATGCTGATGGTGAACCCCGAGCGGCGGGCTACAGTGGAAGACATAGCCAATCACTGGTGGGTAAACTGGGGCTGGAAGAACAGCGTGTGTGACTGTGAGAGTCAACGTGACCACGGAGGTTCGCCCATGCTTGCCCGTTTCATCGACTGGCAGAACCGCACTGAGCCACGTGGTTCTGGAGCCAAAGCTGCCGCTATGCCCCAGCTTCTGCGCCAAAGGCCCAAAAAGTCCAAGAAAGAGAATGTGGAGGCGGGACAGACCCATTGTGGAGCAGAAGACAAGCCAGGTCTAAAGAGACCAAAGGGTATCCTGAAGACCAGGGTTACTGAGGAGCAGCAGTCTGCCAGTCTTGAAGAGGTGGAGCTGGGTCAGGCAGCAGTGCCTCAGCAAGCGGAAGGGGCAGAGGAACCGTCGAGCCCAGATCGAGAGGAAGAGGAGCCGAATCTGGGAGGAGGTTCGCCAGCTAAGATGGTGCCCTCTCTACCCAAGAAAGGCATCTTGAAGAACAACCAACAGCGGGAATCAGGGTACTACTCCTCCCCGGAGCGCAGTGAGTCCTCCGAGCTTTTAGGGGGCACCAGTATGTCTCTTCTGGCCACCTCTCCACCCAAGAGAGTGATGGGGAGGAAGGGTATCTTGAAGCGAAACGGCAAGTACTCCACCTACAGCGGGCCTCCCTCAGCAGCAGCGGTAGCTGGAGTTCTTGGTGAGCCTCCTCCCTCAACTGACTCTGGTCTGTCCCGCAGTCAGAGTCGTCCCTCCAGTATAGTGGGAGAGGACAGCTCCGTACTGTCCCTGTCGCCAAGCTCCCTCAGTGGGGCTGAGTGGCATCCATCCACCCCTCATCTCCGCCCAAACATCAGGGCTTGTGTCTCGGCAGAAAACCTGCTGCAGCTCGCCAACTTCAAGGGCTTCCAGGCAGCCCCGCCTCTCCAAGGACCCAAGTTCAGCCGTGGCCCCAAAACGAAAGGCTCCCCGGGGGACAATGGCAGCTTCTCCTTGCTCGGGGACCTGGAGGACATGACTCAGGTGTACCAGCAAGCCCTGGACATCAGCAGCAATCTCACCTAACCAAACAGGCGGCAGAGAGAGAGAGAGAGAGAGAGAAAGAAAGCAGAGTGATAAAACTGTGTGCACTTGTGTGTGTACAGATGTGTATGCGTGGCATTAACGACCAGTGCATTACTGGGATACACTGCTGGGAGGTTGTGGCTTTTGAAATGGGGCTGAAATCTTGATTGAAAACGATATGTCCACGCTAAAATGCACACACACATGTGCACACTTAGGTGCACTTCTCTGGCTGGAGGAAATTCAGTTAAGTGAACAGGAGAGAGACGAAGGAGCTGGCACGACAAAATGCCACCCAGTGTGCTCTCTCAGCCCGCCCATAGACTTTGCTGTGTTCAACATGTTTACATATTCAGCAAGAAGGCAAGTTAGAATCACAAACGCAGCAACCAGAAACTGGTTGGCTCTCCTTTTTTTTTTACACCACCCATTTTTTGAGTTTACAAAAGCACCTTAAAACTCACACAGAGCACATGCTTTTGTGATCTTTACTTCCTTAAAAAAACAAAAAAACAAACCAGGGTCTTGTTCCAAAAATAACTAACATTGCTGATTATTTATTAATATTTTGTAGCTTTAGTTTGAAACTGGTGGGCGCTGGCAATTACTGGAAGAGTCCTTGTTCTCCATCTCTTTGTGCGGAACTGACATATATAATTATGTTACTCAGTGATGAGAAACGTAAATATACTCGACATATATAACTCTGCCTGCGCATGTAAAACACGCAGGCAAATATCCTTTCATAAAAGCGTATGTCCTATATATGTGTATGATACTAGGGAATATGTAGGAAGTGCCTTTTTTTGGATTCATAATAAAAATTATGTATGTCATTTCCTTAAAGTGGAGGGAAAAGCCAGGCCGACCTGTCACCAGTTGTGCTTTTTATTTTGTGTGTGTCATGTTGAATGTGGAGAAACCCAGGGCCTTCAGAGCACAGCTGACTTTTAGGGGGTCAGTCTGAGGAGTTTGAGATCAAACAGTCTCCTCAGTACAATCACACACACAGAAATACACACTCCTGTGTGTTTTTTGTCAGTGTTTAAGCCCCGTAGTTTGGTTTGTCAGCAGTTTAGGTGGCTTGCTTGAACACACAAGAGGTCTGGAGGGCCTCACCTAGTGGGACATGTAGATGGCTCAGACACCATCTCATAGTCCTGGAATGTGCCTGGCGCTTTTTGGTTGTGTGGTCAGAGATCTTTTTTTTTTTTTTTAATTTTACCAAAGACTTGTTAAGGTGTTTCCATTGTTAATATTTTACCCTGGAGCTCTTCAAAAGAGCAAAGTAAGGTTTGTGCTAGCTTGCTGATGACACAGCGAATTCCTTTTGAAGAATCCTGGAGACGTGCCCGATGCTGGAGATCTGTATTCAGCACAGGTGGGGTCTGCGGCCCTTTGCTCAGCCCTCCAGCTGTGTATACTAGTTCATTATGTCAACCGAGCACAATTAGCCAGCTATTGTTTTCATTTGAGCGTTAAGAGAAAGGGAGCGTGTAGAGATTTGTAGCTAGAGGGGGGGGAAAGGAAAAATGTGTGAAAGCGGGACGCGTGGAGATGAGATTAGAGAGGGCTTTCCTGTAAAACACAGGAAAGTCATTAGATTTTTTTTGAAGGTTTTGTAATGTAGACTAGTGAAAGTAAAGAAAGTGAGTAGAAAGAATAGAAGGAAAGTTGCAGTTTTATACCAAAGATCATGGGAAATGAGAGAGAGAGAAGGAAGTGAAATCATCCTGCACCGGTTTTACCTCACCTTTTGTTTTATTTTTCTTCTTTTATTTTTGCATTCATGATGCTGGAGGCTGTTGATACAGCTTGTCTGGAGGGTCAGTGTGTGTGTGTGTGTCTCAGCAGCAGCAGCAAGAAAATTGACATCATCCAAAATATCAAATGATGTGGACAGAAAAGCATGCAGTAGATGACCCCAAGAGGACAGAAAAAAAAGATCACATGTTGAATGTTTTCAGTGGTCGGCTCGTGTGGAGGGAAGGTCCTGGGTTCTGATTCAAATGAAAGACCCACTGCGTATTACATTGCATTTTATTGCCTTTTGTATTGCATTTTTATTGTCAACTGGATTTACAGTGAGAAAATTATACTATGTTAGTATTTTGTTTTATTATGCTTCTGTTTTTGATTTTCCAAAATATAAGAAACTTTATATTGCTTTATGTTATGGCAGAAAAATACTTCCTTCCTTGAAGTGGAATTTCTCTCACACACAAAGCTGATGTGAAATTGTGTGTAATCTGGGGGGGGGGGGGGGGGGGGGGGGGGGGGGGGGGGGG
>JAVQJX010155219.1:0-10212 GCA_036025115.1 Ambassis agassizii
TCTTCGCCGCCGTTTTCACGGGGCACTTTTCCCCCCCGGCCCCCCCCCCCCCCCCCCCCAGCTCTCCCCTCTATCAGTCCTCGATAGGTCCGCACCCGCCGCACAGTGAGTGTGTGTCTAAAGTGTGTGTGTTTGTTAGGTGTTCCACCGGCCAGTCCTGCTAGTCCCACTCAGGACATTTGGGTCCTCAGGAGTTCTCCCACTGGTAAGAGTGTGTGCCCCCCCCCCCTCCTGCACCCTGCCCCCCCGCCAGCCCTGTGTGAACCTTTAGGCCAGCTCCACTGCTCCCTGCGATCTGATAAACCGGGCCTCTTTAAGGAAGCTTATTCCTGTCTTTATCCCTTTATATCCCACCGTCTTGACCTTACCATGCCACCCTTCAAATCCCAACCAACCCCCCCACTCTGCTGCCTGCACCCCCAATAATCCAGTAACCACAAATACAATTGCTTTGCAGCAGGACCGCAAGGTAAGTGAGCTGCATGCCTTTAAAGCTTTTTCTTTAACTCCAGTGTTGCTCCTGATCTGCTGGCGTCCCAGGTTTTTGGCTGGTGTGTTTGCATCTGCAGAGAAAATATGGAAAACATTATTCACTAGCTTAGCATTATAGCTCACTAATTAACACCATATTGAAGTAAATGAGTGAAATAGGCGGGTTTATAAACACAAAAGGAGCCATGAAATCACGTTGATAAAAGTATTTTGCATTTATGCTAATTTCTAAGCTAAGCCAATCATATTTTATTATAACTTAACATCTCTTAACAGTGTCAAGCTTCAAGAATAAGTAGTGCTCACTGATGCCTTGTGTTTTTTGTTTGTATTTCAGGGGACATACTTGAACCTACAAATTACAGCCCACAGTCGCTCTTCCCTCCCATGAGTTTCCCGGCTCTTATACTCTCTGCACGTCTCATTTTACAGTGCAATGTTTTTGTTTCCCTTTCTCTCCTCTCAGGTGACAGGAACAGCGTTGGCAGCGCTGGCAGTGTGGGCAGCAGTCGCAGTGCCGGCAGCGGACAGAGCTCAGAGAGCGGACAGAAACAGAACGGGATTCGACACAATGCTGATTCTGGCAAGGTCAGAAAGTAACAACTGGGAGAAAAATCTTCATATCTTGACCTTGTTTTTTCTTATTTAATCTGATTATATTACTTAGTAAATCTTATGTTACTCATTGAGCCTCTCTCCGTGTTTTCTGTGCAGCTGGCTCCCTCTGCTGGTGAATCAGGGGACCACATCTCAGGAGCAGAATACAAACAGGCTGACGGATCCACAGGTTAGTCAGAGATATCTGCTGTCTTCATAATAATTTTCACAGATGATTACAGATTACAGACCCTGTTTCGGACAGTTTCAAGTAACTATTGAAGACAAAAGTTACAAATTCTTATCCAATACTTCTGTAAATATCACACCTTTATTGCATTCTCCACAAACTAAATGACAAAAAAAATCCTACATCCCACATAACTGTCTTAACTTTATCTTCTTCTCTTTAAACTAAATCAGGAGATAACAATAATTTCTCTCAGCCTCAAGGTGAACAACATCGCCGCACCTTCTCGTACTTGAATGACTTCAGAGTGCTTTTATTGGTGTCAGTCTGAGAGGAAATGAGACAGAATAAAGGTTTGCCTCAGCTCACCACTGAAACTTATAAAACTGCCGTCTTTTTTCAGCCACACAGCCCATAAAAAAAATCACAATCACCTCTGTGAGGAAACATTAAAGACCAGCAGAATGTGCTCTGCTCTGAGGTTAAGATTTGCCAACATAAAGGAGTGTCATACACGAAGGAGGAGAGGATCTGTGTTGACCTCAGGGTAAAAATGAAGAGTGGGAGGGAGGAGACAGAGCAGAGAGAGAGAAGGAGCAAAACATTTCTGTTAAATATAGGAGAAAGAAGCGAGCAGTCTGAGATATTTAAGTGATAGGAAGGATGAAGTGCCAGACGTCAGGAGCTCTGCCGCTCTCGTTCCTTCTGAAGGGTAAGCAGGATGAGAACTTTGAGGTTTTTGTTTGAGGATTCGAACAATGATTGATGTTATTTATGTGGGAAGTTGTGGATAAATGACTGAAGGAGAGATCATTTGAGCTTTCTTCTCTTTAGATATTCATGATTGATTGTTTTTAGAGCTCTGTGAGAGCTTCTTGAGCCACAGTTGAAGTCAATGTCTCTTGCCTCAGGGTCCAAATACCTCTGTGCTGTTTTTTTTTTTTAGGAGCAGGGCCCCCTGGCCTGCACAACAAAGGGAGGAAAATGTGCCTGATCTCCCTGAATTTTCACACATTCTCCTGTAGACAGACGTTTTTTCTCAAAGCTTGCTTTTATCCCAGGAAAATAAAAACATTGCTTATGCAGTTAATCTCACTGCCAGAAGGGGGAGACACTGTGAAATGTTTCATCAGAATCAGAAGTGTTTCAGGTGCAGGAGTCTGCGTGTCAGTGATCTTAAAGTGCATTGATTAAAAGGTTGGTGCACTCTGTCAGAAGAGATAACTCACAGAGCAGAGGGAAAGCAATTAAAACGATAGCTTCAGGGCTAAAAGAGAGGGGATGTGAGGCAAGGTGCATTCCTCAGTGGTTATGTGTCATGACTGTAAAGCTATGAGTCAGGAGTGTGTGTGTGTTCAGATCAGATAGATAACACACACCTTTGCTCACCTGGAGAGCTCGTTCAGACACACTGACAGACTGTCTCGTTTATTTTTAGCAGAAACTCGTTGCTGTTTTTCTTCTTGTTTTCTCCAGATTAAAAAATAACAGACATTGTTATTCTCTCTTTTTTTGTTTTGTTTTAGGTGGTTCCCGTCGTCAGGTCAACGGCACTCCTCAGAAAGGTTTTGTGAGGCCAGATCAGCTTCTGGAGGGGAAGGTGGGTTTAGTGTTGAAAAGTTTGTGTACATGTTTAACAAAGAAACTTTATCAACCTTTTCTTTTTGTCATCAGGACTCTGAAGCCATCTATCAGTGGCTGTGTGAGTTCCAGTTGGAGCAGTACACATCTAACTTCATCAAAGCAGGGTATGATGTACCCACCATAAGCAGGATGACCCCTGAGGTGTGTGTGTGGATGTCTAGTATTTGACATATTGGTGAAAAATATGCATGTAACATGAGATTTTCTGCAGAAAAAATGAGCTTTTGGAGCTTTGTTTTCATCAGTATTTGTGTGTTCTGTTCTTCAGGATCTCACAGCTATTGGTGTGACCAAACCAGGCCACAGAAAGAAGATCTCGATGGAGATTGGCAAGCTGAGCATCCCTGAGTGGCTGCCAGATTACATTCCAGTGAGAAATCATTCTTGACGTCTGCTCACTGCTGTTTTATCCTGTGTGGTTTGTTGACTTTCCCCTTTTCTCTCAGGCAGACCTGGGGGAGTGGCTCAGTGTGATTGGATTGCCTCAGTACCAGAAGAGATTGTGTGACAATGGCTACGACTCCATCAGTATTGTGAAGGACATCACCTGGGAGGACCTGCAGGAGATTGGCATCACCAAACTAGGTGAGGAACTGGATCCAGTTTCTGTGGAACCACGTTGTTGTTCGTTGTGTTGTGCTGTAAAGACTTTTGTGTGTTTTAGGTCATCAGAAGAAGCTAATGTTAGCAGTGAAAAGACTCTGTGACCTGCATCGCTCTCGTAACCATGGTGACGGCACCAGAAGCGGGACTCTAAGACGAAAGCCTCCCGCCGCTCTGGAGCTGGTGACCATCGAACACACTCCGACTCACAACACACAAGCTCATGCCCGTGCTGATGGTCCGTCCAACAACTGCTGCCCCTCCCCACGCACTCCCAGGGCTCTCCTCTCCTTCCAAGACAGCGAGCTGAGCGCTGAACTACAGAGCGCCATGATGGGCAAAGTGGGAGGAGGAGGAGCCGCGGAGGCGTTCGGCATCAGGGGTTTGTCGTCTGGTGCGGTCTTAACGGCCATGTCAGTCAGTCAGGAGAGTATTGGCATGCGCTCACGAGGTTCAGGGAATTCTGGGAATTCAAATTCAGGGTTTTCTCAGGACCAGCAAGCTTCGACGTCCTCAGCCAGCCGGTCAGAGGAAAATCTGGGGAGCAGTGTAGGTGAGGAGGTGAAGCGTGGGCCGAACAGTCCTGGAGGGAAAAGTAGACAGAGACCCACCGAGATGTGGGAGCACCAAAGTCGCTCTGCTACCCCCAATAAAGTCCCCTTCTCCCCCCTCACACCTCCACTGACTCCCAGCAAGATGCCCCGCTTTGCCTACCCAGCAGTCCCACCTAAAGCCAAACACTTCCAGTCTCCTAACCGTCTCTACCAGCCCCAGCACCACCCTCCCTCTTCCCCATCCTCTCCATCCCCGCTGCCCTCCCCAACACAGAAGGCCTTCTGTTACATCCAGGCTCAGGCAGGAGGCATCAATGGGGCACCACGGGTGCTTTCCAAACCTCTTCCCGGAGCTGTCCCTCTCCTGGGACCCCCACCCGCACAACTACCAGCTGATAATACACAGAAGGCCCCACATAAGAAGCGCACTCAAAGCCTGACTCGTTACGCTCTGTCTGACGGTGAGCCGGATGAAGAAGACGACCTCACTCCCCCCTGTACATCTGCTTCCTCCGGAGCCCTGCCATCCTACGCCACCCTGTCACGCAGGCCGGGGCGCGGGCACACCAGTGCAACAGGAGCCCAACGTCACATCAACCGCAGCCACTCCTTCGCTGTGCGCTCCCGACGCAAAGGCCCACCACCGCCACCACCTAAGAGGATGAGCTCCGTGAGCGGCAGCCCTGTACACCAAGCAGGGAACGGGAAAGCCGTGGAGCCAGAGATGAAGGGAGGGGTGGAGATGGAGAGCACAGGCAGCGTGAGGAGCATCGCAACCAGGCTAGAGAGCAGCAGCAGTCCCTCCAGGAGGATAGATATACCACCAACAGTGGTCCCTGCTTCACCTGTTTTCAGCCCAGTTTCCTCCCCGTTTGCTCATGGATTTTCATCTCACATCATCCTCCAGCATGCCAAACCTGTCCCCGCCTTGGGTGTAGGTGGGCTTAGGAGGGTAGGAAGTGAGAGGACAGAAGGGGACATGGACAGACAGAGAGGTAGAAGCACAGAGGCAATGTTTGAGGAGAAAGCAAAGAAAACTGAAAGAATGTCAAAGAGTGCTGCTGCTCTGAAGCAGAGCTCCGTCGACCACCTGCCTTTTGCTGAAGAAGGCAACCTGACCATCAAACAGCGGCCCAGGATGGCAGTAGCTCCCCGGGCGGACTCTGACTCGAAGACACCACAGGTTCAGACCCCAAACAGCCTGGAGCTGCTAGAGTTCAATCTGAAAGAGTCTGACACGGTGAAAAGACGCCACAAACCCAAAGACAAAGACGCGTCCACACCTGAGGAGGCGGCCTCCCCCAACCGAGAGGACAACCCCCTGCCGAACAACAGCCTCCACACGCAGAGTGATGCAGGCACTGTAAGCGACGAGGACGCACGGAGGCCGGGGAATTTTTTCCAGAGAGTCGGGTCTATGGGAAAAGGCCCAAAGCCTCCAGTGTCCTCAAAACCTTCCAGTCCTCTCAAACAGCCCCCTAACAACGGACCAACGACCCCGCAGAAGACTGTCTCCTCCACACAAGTTAGTGCACTTCCGAAACTCACCAGTGTGCAGATTCACACAGTTTCTCCAAAGCTCGGCGGCAGCATACACACACAGACGTGCAGCCCTAAACCTCTGAACCACCTGCACATGTCCAAGCCTGAGAGTCCACAAAAAGCATCTGCTCTGTCTGCACCAAGACTCCCTCAGCCCAGCACGGCCTCAGCCACAGGTGAGTCTAATCAGGATCCTCCTATTATATAGTAAATTAACATGATATCTCAGTAACACTCCTTGTTTTTCAGGACCCAACCTGAGCTCTCCCCTGTCCTCCCCGTCCTCCACAGCAGCAGGTCAGTCAGTGAGCGCAGCTTTGGCGCCTGGTGTGGCCGGTCTGGAGGTGCTGGCGCAGAAGAGACTGGAGCAAACCAGCACGTCACTGGAAGCTGCTCTGAAAGTGGTGGAGAACAAACTGGCACAGGAGGGCAGCGTGGACGGGTGAGGGTTAACATTTCAGTGTCCATGACAGGTATTATTTTACATCACTAACATCATCCTGTGTGTTTCTTTAGTGGCAGCAGCACAGTGAAGTCAGCGGGGAACATCCTGGATGACATCGGTAACATGTTTGATGACCTGGCTGACCAGCTGGACGCCATGTTGGAGTGAAAAACGGACTAAAAACTTCTGATGCCCGGTAAGAAGAGAGACCTCCTCCTCCTCTTCCTCCTCTTCCTCCACCATGGGGACTTTGGGTGCACATTTTCCTGCTTAAACTTAAATCCAGTTTTTCAACGCGAGCACTTCGCCTTAGGACACACACCTGGGTAAGAAAAGTTATTGGAGCGACAGCTGCAAGATCAGTTCCCAGATGTCTGTTCAAACATTATCACTAAAGGGAATGAGGGTCCATTTTACATGTAAATGTATAGAAGAGTTTGTGTGTAGTCAGATATCTTTATACTTAAGGATATATTTATACCTATGTATGTTTTTTTAACAAAAATGAGCTCCTATTGACTGATCATTCTACTGTATATTGGCATTATTGTGTTATATAAATATAAAGTGTACTGTATTGATGCTTTTGTTAGTCTAAAACGCAACAAAAATACAGTTTAATGTGTTAAAAGCAGCATATTCCACACACAGAATTGTTTTTCTTCCTCCTCTTCTGATTTTCTAGTCTGTCAGGTGTGAGTTCAGGTGAACTTATCGCACAAAAGAACTGAAAACATATTTCAACAGAGGCCAAAGTGTTTCAGGTCACTCCACATTTACAACGGATTGTGATGTATGTATGTATGTATTGTGAGTCTGGAGTGTGCCAAAAATACTGCATACTATGAATACTAATTTAATAAATGACAGAAGTTTAAAGTGTAAAATTAAAAAAAAATCTTTTAAATTAAAGATGTATTAGAGTAGTTTTATTGTTGTATAGACAGATTGTTAAATTGATTTTTTTTTAAAAATGCATTTGTGTGCATACTTTTGTCTTAATTTTGACACACTTCAGACTCCGTAGATCAAACAGGGACCTATTTTACAAAAACAATTAGCCAAATTTGAATTTTTGTTTAAAATGAATGTTTTAAATTCCATTGCATGAATTGTTTCCAGGATCACTTTACTTCCTTACTTGTCCTTTTTGTTCCTCTTCATGCACTTTAAAGAGGATTCACTGTGCAAAAACACTTACATTTAATTTACAGTGTCGATGCCAGCCATTTTTAAACGTGTCTATTAAAGAAAAGCTGCCATGTTTTAACTTTTTATGGCTGTTTTTGCACTGTTGGTTCCTCTTTTCTGTTTTAAAAGATGTCCGTTACTTTAAATAAACATTTCTGTGTCATCCTGAAGTCATTGAAAGGAGAATTTGTACTGAAAAAAATTGTTTGTCCATTTTAGATGAACAAAAAAAAGTTTTTTCTCAAAGAGAATTCTTGTTTTAGCACCAAAGAAATGACACTATTATATCCTTATTTGTCTTTAAGATGCTTGTTTGATCCATAGACAAACATTACAGACATTTGATCCAAATTCTATATTTGTCAATGCTCATCAATACATTCTAGAGCACAGTGGCAGCGGTATTTTCCGACAACCAACAGCTTTAAAATTTCCATTTCAACAGCAGAATCACTTTCAAACGTGTGAATAAAATGTACAAATGTATGAATAAAAACATGCTGAAACGGATTCTGGAGAAGAGACGGGACTGCTGCTGGTTTTGAGAGAAATTCTTTCATTCTTTTAAAAATTGTGACAAATAATTTATCTTCCCTATGCCCCATAATTCCTTACATGCTCCTTTATCAGATGAGAAACTGTACATTAACTATCTCTTCTTAATATATTAACATTCATTCCTGTGTGATGCTGACATCATTAAAACATGAAAGAAAGAAAGGTGGCAAAAATCCCTAAATTAAAACGATAAAATCATCACATAATACTGTTTAAAATGAACCGTGTCTTTCAGAGGTGCGGTGACATCCAGATAGCAGAGGCTAATTATCTCTTGGACTGTCCACTGGAGGGCAGCACAGAGCAGTATGATTTTTTTTTGTGTGTGTGTGTTTATAAGTTGCTGAAAAGTTCATTCCTCTTGCTCCAGTCCATGGGCGGGGCTTTCTTGGCGGCTCGCTTCAGATGGGCTCGTTCTTTGGCCTGAGCCAGCGACATGCTCAGACCCAGGCCGTCGTTAGCCGGGCTCGGCTCAGGCTCAGGAGACCTCTCAACCTGGAAACAAGCACACACAGGTTTGTTATTGTGTCTGTGATGCAGAGGGAGTTTTCAGTGAGGTTGATGTGCTACCTGTGGAGGCAAGGAGGTGGCTGTTGGCAGGGAGGCGTTGGAGGAGGCGCTGGAGGCCGAGGAGCTCACAGAAACTTTAGTCTTCATCCTTGCAGCTGCCTGTCAAACAACAGAATTATTAAAATTATTAGTTTTTCCAGTAAAGTTGGGAAAATAACAGAAAACGGTGAAGGCCAAAAATTGTGAAAAAAACATCAGGTGCAGGGTTAATATTGTGATTATCTTAAATTATGTTTTTTACTCATTGAATGTTGATTCAATAATAATGTTGATTAAATAACTAACACAGCACAGTTTTCCAGTAAAGTTGAGAAAATAACAGAAAACCATCAAGGCCAAAAAATGAAGAAAAACATCAGGTGTGGAGTCAAATTCTGTGACATGCTAAATTATATTTTCATTAATTGCATTGAATACGTTGATATATTATAGGAAGACGTAAAGTAAAAAAAACATAAGGTGCGTGGGGGTCAAAAACTGTGAATAAGGTGTTTGTCCAGCAGGGGGCAGCAGCTTTTATCACACGTGTTATTGTTAATAAAACGGTGAAATGTGTGCAGAAAATATTAACACACATCACTGCTGTTTGTGTGCGAGTATGAAAAATTGGCATCAAGCAGCTGCTCCTCTAAAAATAACCTCATTATACAAAGCTTCAAAGCTTAAAAAAAGCCTTTTTTTTTTAACTTATTTGACAAGAGTCACACACACACACACATATTAGAGGTCAGAGGTCGTGCTGCGTTATGTAATAACTGATGAATGAGTGATTGTTTTGCAGCGGGAGAACAGAATCTGCCTGCATGTGAGAGAGTGTGTGAACTGCACTCGTTAGTCATCTCATTAGCATAATCCTCAAGTTAAAGCCAGTGCAATCCCATGATCCTCCAGGACATGGGGGGGGATCACAGAGTGGTGTGCTGCTCTAGTTGCCATGGTGAAGGGTCAGCCACAATGTCACCAGAGGGGCCAATCCACTTTTCCCATGTTGTCAGTGTGTGTGTGTGTGTGTGTGTGTGTGTGTGTGTGTGTGTGTGTGTGTGTGTGTAGGAGGGGGAGCTCTGCTGCTGCTCCTTCTTAGAGGAGAGTGTTTACTTTTGATAACACAACAAAACATTTTTACGCAACACAAAAATGTGTGTGATTTAATACACACACATACATTGTTATCTTGAGATTTAAAGTGACAGGACGCCAGAAAGCATCACACAACGCTGCACAGAGCTCCTAATCTACAACCAGGAATGTGTGTCTGTGTGTGTCAGTGCTCCTCACCTCCTCCTCCTCCTCTGATGCTCGCTCTGATAAAGGCTCAGGGAGAGGTCCTAAAGAGAACAAACAACAGTCTCACACTTTTTCTACCCATCATGCATCATGATAAACATCAGAGCAGACGCCGCCGTACCGCTGATGTGCTCCTCGGTTGGCAGGACGTTGCATCTCTGGAAGTATTCCTCTGCCTCCGTGTCGACCACCAGCAGCCGGGTCTCATCTCCTCCAGCTTTAATGGCTGCCACAACCTCTGAGTGCTGCTTCCCAATCACAGAAACACCGTTTACCTGAAGACACAGCAGGAAGAAGATCAGATCAGACACTCAAACACCAAACTGGGATTGATCCTCTTTTTGTTATGTGTCAATTTCTGCAGCACTTTTATGGAAGCTTTTTGCACAATAACTGCCACAAATGAAATTTTTATTATCAATTAATCTGCCAGTTGATTAATTATTCAAACAGTAAGATCTACACAGATAAATGGCTTCAATTAGAGGAAGAAACTGGAAGATTGAGGCAAAATTGGGAGACAAATTTTAAAAAATTCACCA
>JAVQJX010155232.1:0-14031 GCA_036025115.1 Ambassis agassizii
GTTATTATTATTGGTCTGATGATCAACTAATGTATTTAAGACTGTTAGCTGACTCTCTGATTAAGTGCGGAGAGAGGAGGAGAAAATGCTGTCTAGTCCATAATAAGTTGGCTTTAACAACCCAACTAATATGACTAGCAAACTGAAAGTACAACCACTATAGATACCTAACCTATTGATCCTACATATACGATCATCCCTTTGTCTTTTCTTAGTTCATCTCCTTCTCACTCACAGCTTGAACTGCTGCCATTTACTACTGTATGTGTCTGTATGTTTTCTGTATATTCCTTTAACGCATACCGCAACTTTATAGATTGTTTGAGACATACTTTCCTGCTCTCAGCCCACCACAGCATGACAACTAACCTTCAGAGATCTGACGTTTTTTTAGACTGTTTGAGTAGCACTTTACCTAATCTCGAACTGGGGAAACACACAATTGTTGTGTTGTATAGCAATGCAAATATGAACATCTTCTGAGTTTCCCACAGGAGAAAAATGTATTTTGGGTGTTGGAAACCAAGGAGGGATGGGGGTGCAGTGAGAGACAGCTGCTGTTCGAGACTTGAATTCACAGAATAACTAACCATTTCACAAGTATGTAGTCTGGTACACAGATCTGTCAACCATGTCCCCACGCAGAGATTTGATAGTGTGAAATAATAAATACAAACACTCCTGCAAAAGGTTTATTTTTGGGACAAGCAACAGAAATAAATTCTCCATATGAGAAACAGCATTCTCGGTTAGTGTGATCATATGTTTTTAATGAGCTCAGACATCTGAGACTTTCCATATTATTTTTGGTACAATGACCAACTTGGGCAAAACTGTCCATATTATTCTTATAATGTAGCTCATGGTTAAAAAAATATTGTTTTTTCTTGAGTACACAAGTGCTCCAATAAGAAATCAATCTTAGTAGAAAAATATATTCATAAATGTAGAAATGTACGACATGCTTCAGAGAGTGGTTACACTCTGCACTTGATGGGAAAAAGCTGCACAAACACAGGTGGAAGCTTCTCGAGGGTGTGTTCTAAGAAATCTTCAAGGTGGTAGCATGTCTTTTCACATCATCTCTTGTGTTAATGTGGAACCATTATCTTGTCAACAGAAACACTTGGAGGCATGATCATGAGCTTGATTTGTTAATGCAGAACAATGCTTGGTGGAAACAGTTGCTGGCATCATTGGCAATGCTTATAAATTGGCGTTGTGAAACCACCCACATACAGTCACAGACTAAAACCACAAATTGCTGCTTGTGTCCTACGACCACCTCTTGTTCTCACCCCTGTTCTGACCCCAGCTTTGCTTTCCTCCTCTCAGCCCATACCTAACCACTATCATGCTGTCATCCTCCAAGTTTACATTATTTTCATAACCCTCTTCCCGGGACACCAGATCACTGTCCAATTACTATGTTAACTGCAACTGGAAATCAACACCGCAGACTCTTGTGTAAGTCCAAAGGGCATTCCAGACACAGCATGCAGCTGCTTTTAGTGTGTCTATGCTTGTGGAAGAGTGTGTGTGTGTTTGTATGTGTGTCATCCTTCTTGTGGCACACTTAACAAGTGGCAGTGCCATCTTTGGCTTTGGTAAGATGACTTAGGTTCAGCACTGTGCGAATGAATCATGTTGTTTAGGGATTGCGTTTGACATAGAACATCGCTTGTATCAGTAACATAGCACACTAAGTTGTTTTCCTCGGTTACAGTCGAGTAGCAGGGGATAGGTATAACAAGCTTCTCCCTCATGTGTAACCCTGGAGGTGTCTTAAGGATGATTCATGCTTACATAACTACTATTTTAATTTAACACAAAGTGTTAAGTTGTTTTGTTGTATCGCCACAATTAAAAAATGACACAAACACTCTGAACTTCCTTTTATGAGGCAAATTAACATATGCAACAAATTGAGAGTGTCACTGTGGCTCATTATGTGTGAAGTGTGTTTAGATGACTTTTAATGTGTGAATTCCATTGTTGTTGAATTATCAAAAACTGTTCTTTCTCTGGTTATTGATACTGTGCGAATGTAAATGGTGTTGTGGACAAAAACAGGTGGGGCAGCGTTTGCCAGAGTATTGTGTTAACAGCATGGATGCAGGTCACAGGAGCTTATCGGAGGTGAATAAAATACAGTATGTGCTATCTTTGCTAGAGGGCCTCAGTAGTCATCTGTTAATATATCCTTGGCCTTCCTCTCCTCTGTAGTCCTCCTCACCTTTCAAACATTGTTGTTCTCCCACCAGCTGTGACCTTTATGCAGAGGGGTCAGCAGATAGAGGCAGGCAGAGTGTGTGTACCCACAAGCGGGGTGACTGACTCGGTTGGGGGGAAGTCCGAGGGAGTTGACAAGGCATGAGGGGGAATTGTCACCTCAGTAGTTCTTTGAAAAAGGTTGCTGTATGAGCAGACAGAGACAGTGAGAGCCTGTTTTGCGTTTGGGATATCAAATTCATTTAACAAGTTAAATCCTCTTGCCAGCTTTTTGTGTGGAATGATAGAGCATGAAATAATCTGCTTATGGGATATCCCCAAAAGAATCTCTAGCCTTTTTATAGTTTTTTAGTTTGCGTCTGAGTGGATGAGACTACATTTGGATTGGAGGTACTACAGAGGTGTCTTTTGTTGGAAGGCTGCCCTGAGCAGTGTGCTGCTTCAGAGTTAAATCTCCACCCTGTGGGACTCTGAGTGCAGAATATATATTTCACACTGAAGGATGGATGCTTGGGACACAGACTCAGAGGATTCATGCGACTGGGGCGACTCGTCTGAAGAGGCACCGTCATCAGAGGATGATGAGCCCGATGTCAATTATAATAAAGAGTAATGCCAGTTTTGCAGTGATGTGATGTGCTGCCTTTTGAGAGCAATGTTCCGTGTATGAAGTGAATTGAGTTGAATAAGACATGACTAAGTGTTATCTGTGTCCGTCATTACAGCTCTGACGTAGCTTTTAAAATGAATAAATGTGACTTTGTAATGTTCAAAATTTGCAGCTTTGTCTAATTATGTTTTGTTTTGATCATTTTCTCCAGGGAGGACATCAGGACAGCCAGCGTCATTGCAGCAGAGGCCGTCACCTGCCTAGTCATCGATCGAGAGTGAGTATGAATTCCTGCAGAACCTAACGATATTTGTACGCAGTCTACACTCTTTTTATCAGGATTATGTATTTGGGCATGGTCTTTCTGTGTGTCTGCTGTACAAACAAGCTGTTTTGCTAGCAGTGAGACATGAATATGATCTCACCTTTACATTCAAACACAGAAACCACCCAAAGTAAACTTACTAAAATCATATGTCAAAGAACAGGGCCTGCTTTGACTTTTCTTTGGTACAATTTTAAAAACGTATAGCTTAAATTTAAGTTAAACATTTTTGTGATAGTCATGGACACTACCTGCTCAATATGAGTAGTCATCAAAGGTCATTTTAATCACCAAAAATGTGCTGATTTTATTCAGCTTCTGTCAGGTCTAATTGTCATGTAAATGACACAGATGCGAAAAGCCTTTGAGATTTGGATTTGGTTTGTTAGTTGATGTCAGAAAACCAGGTGCAAAATGTGTCCTGAATCCAACTTCAATAAAGAATTTAGTATTTGGGCAGGAATGAATAATGAGGCCTATTTTGTGTTTGAAAGAACCTGACAGGATTTACAGACTACATACCTTTTTATGGTAAGGCTGTACTTAAAAAGCTAAATGTGTTAGCCCAAAAAAAGTTTAGAACCATCTGTGGAAACAGCCCATCTGTGAGCATCTCTGTCTCTAACATTAAGTCAAGTGGTGAAAATAGAGAAGTAGGCGGGCAGGGCGTGGGGAGGAAATGGTATCAGCTTACTCAGGGGCTCCCTCCAGCAACATGGATGGCACAAATGGACCATCCTCACAGCAGCAGAGGGGATAGTGAGTGAGTCATCTTGCACAGGTGATCACTGCTGCCTGTCACAAGCAGCTAATACAGTCACAGCCAACAAAAGCTAGTGCATTGTATAAGCATGGGAAATAGGGTTTGTTTTTAAATGTATAGTAGTAATCATTGTGTGAGCTTTAAAGTAAAAGTGCACAGCTAAAGATATGTGCAAAAGATAAGTGAAGAGGAGCAGCAGGGAGATGCAGACTATAAGCAGCTAAACATTTAAAGAAAAGAAAGCTCAGAATTAAAAGGCTTTCTGGTCTCAACAGGAAAAAACACCAGATGCACTGTATCTTGTTGCTGACAGCTTGATGAGCCCTGCCTTAAAATTGTCTCAGTTAGCTACTTTTCCACAATGTTTAGAGGAGCTTTTTGCATTTATACTTTAGAGGCAAATGAACTGAAGCACAGGTTTTATTTTTCATCTCTCCAATGTCCGATAAGTGCATGTGCGGAGGATTTTATTTCAGTAAAAAGTGTGTTATGTACCTTATTATTCTGCAGAAAGCATCTCTTCACAATCTTAAACTATTATAGTCCTATTAGTCAAACTAATGAAAATTTGCAAAAGCATGAAATAAACATGGCTTCCTCCTCACTTTAAATAACAGACCTTTTCCCCATGTGGATGTTATTATTATCATTCAGTTATATATTTTTATTCTATATAATTCATTCATTAAAAATGTATGTACAGCCACCACTTTTGTCACAAAATTCTCACTTTGCAGCCCATCTGCTGTCCCTCTATTTTGCACCTCTTTGGGGTAGCTATGGCTTCTCTGTGATTGCTTGTCTCTAAAAGCAGACTGATGAATATTTAATAGTAACTGACAGCGTTTTTTTTTTATAACAGTATGGTCATACATTTCACTATTTTGGCTTCTGGCTCCTCAGAAGAAAAAAAGTGTGTGTGTAGTAAAATTGGCTCCACCAGATAATGATTTTTCATAAAATCTCAAACAGCTCAAATCTAAGATTTTAGATTTGTTAGACTTCTCTCGTGTTCCACTGACTATCTGACTTATGATGTATATAAAGTAAACTTCCGCATCTATTATAACATGCTTAAGTTCTTCCATTACATTTGACATGACTTTTAGAGTATATTTATTTTACTATATTTGTTGTTTTAATTAAAAGGGTAAGGGTTTTAATTAAAAGGATGTGAAGCTTTCAAATTTGGTGTTTTATTGTTTATTTTTTTTATGTTTCAGTTCATTCAAGCATCTGATTGGAGGTTTGGAGGACGTGTCCAGCAAAGGGCATGAGGATGCTGATGCGAAAGCCAAGTAAGACTAAACAGTGATTGCTTGAATTAAATGAAGTAGCAATTGCTGATTTTGCGACTGGTCTGCAGCTGCAGTGCTTTGATGTAGCTGTTAATCATTTTTGCCATTAGGTCTGTTACATAATAGGACGATACCCAGGTGACAAAAACCAGAAAACAAGGGGTATGACCTCTGCCTCTATTTGTGGAGGAATTAATATGCACTCTATTTATCATTGCTATGGAAACAAGAGAATAGCACTATTGAAGGCACAGGGCACCTTGGCAAAGAGGTGGGAATCTTGGGGTTCATTCAGTCATCTACAGGCAAAATGTGATACCTTGCTCACTCTGCACTATGCTGTGAGTCAAGGTGAGGAGAAACAAAAACCCAGTAGTGACAGATTACAGAGAATCAGAGAGCTTGGTCAGCCTATCTGATATGTATATGGATGACCAGAGACAGGAAGAGAAAAAAACAGGTGACAAAGCAAACTAGACTGTTGTTTGATGCTCTGCATTTGTAGATGACTGTCGTGAATGCCAGTCATCTTTTGCAGGCAGTGGCATTTAGTCTGCAAAGAGCAGAACATAACACCAGTGACTGAGCTGAAAAAGATGCCAGGAGAAAGCAGAGAGGATGGGTGTGATGGGGTGGCACAGTGACATACCTCTGGCTTTCAACCACACACTACCACAGCTCTGCCAGCAGATGTGTGATGGTGCATTCACGTCTTTTCATGCCCTAGGAAACAGCTTTGATTTTACGTAAATGAATAACAAATCATACTTTTACTTTGCTATCATTTGCAAACTCATCATCAACTCTGCAGAACTTTATCTTAAAATAGAACCACTCACCCCCTCCATTCCCTAGAATCTGTCTCATCAGAGCCATTTTCACCCTGATTAAGGTAACCTTCCCTGCCGTTCACTGTGTTGTCTCCACCCGCCCAACAGAGCTTATTTGTTTCCTGGTGAGGAAAGCCTGACTCAGGATCCCACAGTGACGGAAACTATCTCTAATTGGTCACAGCGGATAAGCACATTTCAGCAGTACTGTAACTATACAGCAAAGTACAGCTGCTCCCTGAGAGGTTGGCAGGTCTTTTCTTCAAAGACGATCTCCCTGCTATGTGCTGGATGCCCACATTGTTTTTGATCTCTTTGAAAAAAGCTCCATACCACACAGAGCGGAACAAAGAGTCATTATTTCTAAAAGTCAAGTCAAAGGTAATGTTACAATCTGTAGGTTATATGAAAGTGACAACAATTTTCCTTGTGGGGCCTACAATAGAAGAATATCCCAGCACATGCAGAAGCCAAAAAGCAGTTCTTAAAGTCTGATCACTCAGAAGACCATTGACAGGATCTATGACAGGTGGCGGTACCTTATGGATGCCCATGACCCGATCACAATTATCCATTTTTTTTGTGGCCTGGATGAGGGTTGCACTGTTCCAGGGGTCTAATACTGTACACAGTAAATCTTGTTGATGGTGTTGTTGGTGTAGAGCACTTCCAGGTGGTTTACAAAGATCCCGATCCTACAAAGAAGAAATCCACAAGAAAGACACAGTATTAAAAACGAGTTCTACCTTTTGCTGCTAAGAGAAAATTATACTTTAGCAGAAAATCATTTTATAAACATAAAAGCATTGCTTTTATGTCATCTCTGCTGTAAATTGTTGTATATCAAATTCAAAAATCCTCTTTCATGCTTTTCAAACACAAAGTTTGTCCTCCAACAGGTTAACACTTAGTTTCATAGCTTTTCTGGTAAAATTTTCCTTCCTGAATTATCCTTTCAAATCAATGTTTCCACTCCCAGCTTAGTCATAATTCAAGCCTATGTACCAAGGAACCCCTGTAGTTTTATAGAAACTAAGACCCAAATGACTCAGCATGCCCCATGTCGTTTGAGCAAGTGGAGAAGCTCAATGAGCAGGAGTTACTTGTAAATAAAACTGGCATTTAGTGAGAGGCAGCTATAAGGTCAAAAGTGCTTTCTTCTCCTCTCCTGGCTCCCCTGAGTAAGGCTAGACCTAAGAAGAACTTGAGCAAAGTAAATGAAGATAATAACACACACACTGTCTTCCTCACATGCAGTATACACTCACACACACTTGGGGATTACATCATTTTTATGACCTCATCCGTTCAGTGATACAGATGATCACCCATGGGGTGCTACTTGACCCATGCAGGGGCACTTTGTATTACAGTGCTAGTTATGGATTTGCCAGATAATGGTAACATGTTATTTCAATGTCATGTGAGTGACCTTTTACCATATAACTAACCAGGATTATGTTGCAGTGCTGGATGCAGCGTTCAAAGTCATAGTCAGATGTATTTAAAGTGGATATATGGCTGCAGTCCCTCTGGATCTGCCTGTCAGTATCACATTCCCATTTTTGCAACATCTCATGCCTCAGGCATGTACATTGGTCTGCTTGACTGACAAAAATCTATGTATGTGTGTTGCTACTCTGGCACATATCTGCTCTTTTTGTCCACTCCTGTGTCCTTGGTTTCAGCATCAAGTGACAGATTGTGTGCTTCCTGAAACAAAATGATGAGGTCAAGATTGTTTGACTGTATTCCTTCAAAGAAATGTTCTTCTTTTATCTGCAAAATACAAGTCTTGTTTATTAGTTAACCTTTGAACGTCATATTGTTTCAGCTTTTGTTGTTTGCTTCATACCTATATGGAGCAACACTTCCACCTGCTGGCAAATCTTTGCTATTACTGTTCAACCTTTTAAAGCCTTACTCAATGGAAATTATTCTCCGATTTCATCATATCTACAGAGAGGCTGCTTCATTAACAGGACATAAACATTTGTGTTAATGTGGGTTGGTCACCTTGATCTTATTAACAATCCAGTCCCACACACAGTATATCACACTCTTCTTTGCTCCTCTCTGTCCCTGAGATCATGTTGGGATTTGGATTGTTTTCTGGGCCTGCATCCAAATGAAGGCTGGGAAGAAAAAAGATAAAAGGATCACCTGTAAATCTCACATGATAGTAGTAGTGCCTATATACGCACACAAATAAACTGTGAGTGTCCTGGTAACGTGATGTGTTTCTGAGAAACACTGTGCTGAGTAACTTGCCAACGCGTGCCGCCACAGTGCCCATGGGTATTTAGCTCAGGGAAGAGGTTGAATTGTCCTGGCTTGTAAGTGATGGCTTATCTGAAACAAGTGAAATTCCCCTTTCACATCTTAGATGGCCACACAGCCCAGGATTTAGTCGTGGAAAACTAAAACATCTTATTGAAATCAGACAGAACTTAATCCCTGCTGCTCCATGATGAAAGAGTGCTGACTTATCTGAACATGTCTTCCTTGTAGGTATCTTAGGTCAGCATGTGGTTGTAGTGTTTGTGTAAGGAAAAGGACTCATGTTGGGATAGCGGTCTGTTCTGAGTGACCCAGAAAGGCCTGTCCACACTCAGATCTGTCTTAAGCCCACTGATCCAGAGACTGAGCTGATGAAACTCTGTCTGGATCAAACAATAACCAGAGAAGACACAAGGGCATCTGGGGATAAGGGATGGACACGTGGAAACACTGTCCACTGCCAGCATGTGCAGGTCAGCAATGGCATGTTGTGGTGTTCACTAGCGGTGCCAAGGCATGTCTTCAGAGCCAGCTGAGAGCAACAAGCGGCTCGTGTGACAGATATCCCATCTTTGTTCTTCCCTGTCGAGAACGAGGACAGACCAGGGACAGTTAGTCTGTGCAAACAGAGCCCAGACCAGAGGACTAAAACTCAAACACATCCTGCGTTCATATTTACACACTCCACATCCTCAATAACATCCTTGATAGATTACTATGAGTTAAATCCTCTAAGATTTGTAAACAAATGAGCTCAAGGAGAGACGGATATTTTGTCTCATGTTGTTGGAAGTGGATTATGTGTTCTTTCATCCTTCATCTAATCTCTAATCCTCTTCCGCATTCTTTTCTTTCCCCCCTGTTTTTCTCCGGATCCACAGGTATGAAGCAGAGAATGCGTTTTTCTTCAATCTCAACCTCGCAGACTTCAACATCATCGACACACTGGGTGTTGGTGGCTTTGGGCGTGTTGAGCTGGTATGGGAAATTTAGCACAATTTATGCAGCAATCATCTTTAGAAGTTGAGGCACGGCCTTATATTTGACTTTTTCTCATTGCAGGTTCAGCTTAAGAGTGACGAGAACAAAACATTTGCCATGAAGATCCTGAAGAAGCGACACATTGTTGACACAAGACAGCAGGAGCACATTCGCTCTGAGAAACTCATCATGCAAGAGGCCCACTCTGACTTCATTGTTAGGTATAGTGCCTGAACAGCTTCCTTGAGTGGCTACATAAATAATATAGAGTGATGTGTATGCCACACATATCATGAGGATCAGTACTTTATTACGTCAGAGCCAAAAGGACTTGGTTTTGATTAAACAGTTGTTTGCTGCAGCACTCGCAGCACTTCCTCATAAAGGCTTCTTTCCACACAGTACAAATCTGCGCATAATACTACAATGTTAAAAGACTACAGTCTCTCAACAGTTATATCATTTATTGTAAATATCAGACATCACTGAATGAGATGCAGCTGAAGTCAGTTTAACCAGGAAAACTACCAATGAAGGCTATTTGCATGAAAACAATTATACAAAAGACTCACAGCATTCTCACTGATGTCCTGGGCGTTATCTCATGTAAAATGGGCCCAAACTAGTCAGATACCAACTTGTGAGAATCCAAGCATCAGCAGGTAGCCTGAGCCAAAGCACAGATACAGAAGAGCCATGCTACCAATAACAGATGGTTCTTTAGTCGTCCTCTCATGATGACACCATGCACACTTTGCTGTTTAGTGTTTGTCACTCGGCACCTGTGGAAAATGGTGGACACAGCATGAAGTTGATAACATTTGGGCTGTTGTCCAAGATGAGAAGCTCTGCTGAAAAAAATGGCACAAAATTGCAGGATGTACACTTGCCAAAGGACATGAAAACAAGTGTGGTGAATACTGGCAGCACATTCTTTAGAGAGATGACAACAAAAATAAATTAGTTTGGATCCAATGATTCCAGCTTTTTTTTTTTTTTTTGTAATGCCCAGAACCAACAACACAGTGAAATACTATATGTCCTCTGTACCATATTATATTGGACTATATGTATGACTTTCCAAATGTGCTTTTATTTAGTATATTGCTAATTATTAATCAAATGGCATTTGATGGCTGTTTGAGATGACAACATCTGTGGTGTGCTTGCAGACTGTACAGAACCTTTAAGGACAGCAAGTACCTCTACATGTTGATGGAGGCATGCTTAGGAGGAGAACTGTGGACCATTCTTCGAGACCGGTAAGCTCAGATATAATCAATGCATGATGTATTAACACATTAACACATCACCAGACCAAACCTCATGATTAGACAAAAAACATAAATCTAATTGTAGCCATTTTCTCCCACTGGTATTCATACTTCATCTCTGCTATCCTGCTGTGTTTCCAGGGGTTCATTTGAAGACTCAACCACTAGGTTTTACACCGCCTGTGTGGTGGAGGCTTTTGCTTACCTGCATTCCAAAGGAATCATCTACAGAGACCTTAAACCCGAGAACCTTATCCTAGACCACAGGGGTTACGCCAAGCTGGTAAGACATCCAGAAGGAACCGTCATCTGCAGGTTTACAGAAGGAGGAAATAATGCCTTTGCCTTTCACTGAACACTGCTTCATGCTGGCTGCTAATGAAAGAATTATCTCAGTATAAAGAAGTATGGCTGAGGCTAATTCAAAGTCTGATGGAGGCATAGCACCATTCTCTTCTTCAGAGAAAGACCATTTTGTGTTGCATAGCTGCGACCTGTATTTATCTTCATCATTATTATACCTGAGAATGAACATGACCAAATACTACATATTCAACTACACATTCAACCAAATCTTCCTTTTCTTCAGGTGGACTTTGGCTTTGCCAAGAAGATCGGGTTTGGGAAGAAAACATGGACCTTCTGTGGGACACCAGAGTATGTAGCACCAGAGATTATTCTCAACAAGGGCCATGACATCTCAGCCGACTACTGGTCGCTAGGAATCCTGATGTTTGAGCTCTTAACTGGCAGGTATGTTCACGCCCAGGCATGTCTATGAAAACTAATTTTAGGGTATTGGCCTGTGATGTAAAACACTTGGAAACTGAAGGTTGTCTTATCAAATGCAAACAGAAAAAAAATGAGTTTTTGTAACATTTGAAATGAGTTGAACTGAAAATACTAATAATCTTACACCAAAACACTCATTCACATGAATTTACATGCTTTGGCAGAGCTTTCACACATTCATTCAAGAAAATCATTTGGTCTTGACGTAAATTTCTGTGCTTTGTTCAGAAAAAGTGACAAGAAGCCATTTAAGATTTGTCATACTATAGTCTGAACAATATTAGGCTAACATTAGAGAAGTGGTGTGTGCCAGGCTGAGACTGTTTATTGGAGATTTGAAGCAGTTCATGCCAGCAGTATAAATCATCCAGAAATAAACCATTGTGATGACTTGATGTGATTCCAACTTGTTTTTGGGCTCCGCTTTAACATGGCTTTTCTACAAATTGCCCCTACTCACATTCTTATTAGAAGGAAATGAATATTACTAATGTGTGTTTTTACCTAAAAGTTATTTTTCCGTCATTCAGTCCTCCGTTCTCTGGCCCTGATCCAATGAAAACATACAACATCATCCTGAGAGGCATCGATATGATTGAATTTCCAAAGAAAATTACCAAAAATGCTGCCAACCTAATCAAAAAGCTATGCAGGTAAGTGTCAGTGTCTGTAGCACTTCATAGTAATTCATTTATGTGCTGAATTATCATACTCATCTTGCTATTTCCATTCTTCAGGGATAATCCATCTGAAAGACTGGGAAACTTGAAAAATGGTGTCAAAGACATTCAAAAGCACAAGTAAGGACATTTGGAAATTCTGATTTTGTGTTCACAGTGTAGTTTTTGTGATATGATGAGGTCATGCTGTTTCCTTTAGATGGTTCGAGGGCTTTAACTGGGAAGGCTTGAAGAAAGGGACATTGACGCCTCCTATTATCCCTAATGTAAGGCTAATTTTTCATCAAGTTCAGTTGCTGTTATAAATGTTTAACCTACAATTCTTTGGCCTTTTCAACAGGTCACATCAGCAGTTGACACAAGTAATTTTGACAGCTTCCCAGAAGACAATGAGGACCCACCTCCTGATGACAACTCCGGCTGGGACGTCGATTTTTGAAGTCCTCCCGTCTCTTTAATACCAAAAGAAACTCTTCTTTTGTTGGCTTCTTAGGGGCCATCTTGGAGGACATGGCTGTATTGTAAAAATAAAAAAACTGAATTAAAAATGAAATATTATGAGAGATTTGAAGATAAACGGATGGATGGCAAACCCCTCTGGGTCACCGATATGCCTTTATTTCACTGTGGATCAAGCATTTATAATGGGACTGCTGTAGCACTTCCTTGGTGTTGTCTTACACTTGGGTCTAAAGGCAAAGGCATAGAACGTGCAGGGATACACACACACAAAGACATAATACAACACAGGCTGATAATGGAGCCAGGATTTCCCATGTAACAGGGAAAATGTTTGGTGTATGGATGAGTGTTTGACAAGTTTAGGATAAATACGAGTGTGCAAAAGAGGCTGGTGATGGATTCAGATTCTTTCTCTGCAATATTTGCTGGACTTTTTGGATGGGAGGAGATGTCACTGCAGTTGCTCCCTGGTGTTTGACATGTGGCTGCTCGCTACAATGTGTGATAGCCTACTTAAAACACTACAGTTTGTAAAACTGGTATCAAGTGCTCAAGACTAACCTGAATGTCACAGATTCTTCTTATTTACACATACATAATGGTATACGGTACATAGTATTTGAATTTCACACAAATGCACACACCTGGGCTAAAGTCAAATACTTAGTACACTTTATGTAAGATTAATCTACCTTCAAAAGCACACACTCTGTGCATTCAGTGGAAGGAGACACAACTCTTCAAGTGCCCTGCTTGAAAATTTATCAATCACACACCGGCACTCATGAAATGTCAACTAGTATTTCCATGGAGCAATGTCATTATGCACTTAGATAAAACCATTAACTGAGAAAATCAGCAGTTACAGCTCATCTTAAGCTTCACTAGAAAACATTTTTATTTTTCTTCTATTATGAACTTTTAAACATGCCACCTTCTTCTAAATCACACAAAAATGCCTCTCCCCATTCACCCAAGCCTCCCATATAGCTCTGACATAACTGTGAACATGGTTTCAATGTCTTTGGTGCTGTTGATAAATTATAATAAGCGATGTTGAGATGACAGTACTGGTTATTGTTTCGCTTTTATTTTTTTGTATTGTGATTTTTTTTGTGCTTGATTACTTTGTAACGTACTTGACGTCATTCTTTAAAGAAAAAAATTGGAGATTTGTGTAAGTTTGTAAACTTGAGTGATTAGTTTGATATCACTTGACACCATATTGCATTGTGCTAAGTGATTTATTATGACTTAAAAACTGGCTTTTATAGGGACAAATCCAATGTTCCTTTGCTCTTGTGGTCTGCAGTGCTGTTTATCAGAATCAGAATCAAAATTCATTCTTTGATCCCTAAGGGGAAATTTCACACTTGCACAGACAAAATTCTTTATCTGAACTAACTTTTGAAGAATTCATAGAAGTAGTTCCTCCATGAAATTGTTCACAGTGAGTAAGTATTTCTGATAAGTTTTTCATCTGTATCTTTTTGGCACTTTGATC
>JAVQJX010155243.1:0-11898 GCA_036025115.1 Ambassis agassizii
AATGACGATGTCATTAATTAAGTTAATAGCTAAGAGTCATCTTTCCTTGATGAAAAAGGTCAGATCCTGTAAACAAAACAAAATGGATGTGATCACCTTCAGAGGTATTTCCCTTGTTGGCTAAGCTTTGTTGTTTTCTTGGTTCAAAGTGAGTTAAGTTTGGTGTGTCATGAAAAATATCTCCTGGCTTATCCTTTTAATCCTCTCTTAGCCGCTTTCATCCCGAAGTCTTAACTCTCTCATGAGGATACTGTAGGGCTGAGATGGGAACAGTGACCGGCGCCATTGAGAGCTGACAGATTTGAAATAATAATAAGAGAACTCTAGGAATGTTGTTGCTGACTTAGAAAAAATACATTCATTAGAATATTTCCACCATCACCACCAATTTGACTATGTCCCCAGAGCCAGAAACCCATGACAGGAACACAATAGCACACATCCAATTGAATACAATAGCATTCATTGACCAACATGCGGGTGATCCATCTTTCCTTGATTTGCAGACATGCACACAAAAGCCATGTGCAGATAGTAGCACTGTGAGGTGTAATGGTGCTGTCAGTTCCTCCAAAAGCGTCCTCTCTCTCCCGCTTTCTCTCTTTCTATACCCCCACCACAGATTAAAACAGGTCCCCATAGTGGATGCCGGCATCTCATTGGCTGGGATATCACAGGAGCGAGAGAGAGAGAGAGAGAGAGAGAGAGTGTAGCGAGCAGGGGAGAAAGCTCAAGAAGATGCAACTACTCTGCCCCAGCATCCTGACAGATCACTGAGCCGAGGGATGCCAGAAGTGTGGACTCATTCTCTGTTGTTTTTCTTTGTTAGGGAGGTTTGTCGACTTAACAGGATAACTTCCTCTGAGATGCTGCTGGGATCAGGTGCTGACAAGCAACAGCTGGACTGACCGATCAGAAGCTCTGTGGATCTCGCAGTCACCTGGACTTGCTCTCTTTTTTGCTGACTGAGCAGCCGCTTCTGATTGCTATTCATAATTTCTATTCACGTAGACTACACCAGACCCTCTGCATTGTTGGAGCGAGCTATTTTAGTCTTCTCAGGCTGCACTGTTGTCTTACAGAGAGAGGCATCGCTCCGGGGGGGGGGGGAAAGGTGGCAGCTTTTGCTGTAAATGTGTGTCCCCGTGTGCTGCACTGGACTGTCACCCTCAAAGTCTCCTGCACCTGGCGAGACCCGCTGGAAGTCACTTGCTGTGCCTCTGGGATGGTGTGACCTCCAGCCAGCTGTTGGCCGTCCCACATCTGGGTCAAAATGCCGGTGATGAAGGGCCTCCTGGCCCCACAGAACACCTTCCTGGACACCATCGCAACACGCTTCGATGGCACCCGTAAGTAAAGTGGAGACACGGTGACCTTGTGCATAAACTTATTTTTTAACAAAGAGTGAGCCCTATTGTCTCCAGATTTTATGTCAGGTGTTCACTGTAGGTTATAGTAAAATGTGGTCAGGCCCTTGTAGTCAGAAGTTGCTGATTTTAGTCAGCTATTTCTTCTCATCACCTGCTTTACTAACACACAACAGCCCCACAAAACAGTCAGACACATTTCTTTCACACATTTAGTTTTACACTAGTCAGCACAGCCATTAGGCAACACCGCTCCTGCTTGGCTTTGTGTGTCTTGTTTTGTACCTTGTGCCCTCTCAGGGGAGGTTGTGCCTCGTTGTAAACAAATGCCGCGGGGATGTCTGTGTTTGCTCGCCTGTCGATTCAGCCTATCCTCTCTCAGCAGGCTGAATGAACAGCTGACTCGCAGTGTATCTACAAGAGCTCGGTTTTTAGCTCCTCTTGGGGAAATAAACATTATTGTGTTGGATGTGCAATTATATAGCGTTGACTTCTGAGCCAGTCATTGTAATGAGGTGTTAAAGAGCTTCTGAAGGCCTTAAAGCACGCTGATGTTGCATTACTCATCAGGAATTGTTTTTCAGAGGATGTTGAGATGAGAATATGCACACTGGATCTAAAGTTTGATTGGAAGAACGACGGTCATGTGACACATATTGCATCTTCACTGCTGAAGAGTCCTTGAGCTAAACATGAACTCCCTGCCAACTCCTGAGGGCTGGACCTCCTCTCTGACCTCCTCAGCAAAAGGGGAAAAAGCAGCTCCCAAGACAATGAATCTTGTCTAATAAATGACAAGCAATATTTATTTACCAATGTATGATGCATGTGCAATACCTCGATGTTTCTGTTTTCACTTTACTGTATGCTGCAAACGAATGTCAACACGAGATTCCAACCATCTTTCCAGTCCTCCTCAAAGCCACCATAAGGTTGTGGCTCCTGGAGAAGTGGCAGAGTGCCCACAGCTCAAAATAGCTTTCTTCCTGTTGCCTGGGTGACAGGATCCCGCCACTTGACATGGATGATCCTTGAACACTTTGGTCTTTGAGAAAAAGATGGTCGGCTAAAGAGAAAACACTTGAACTTGCTTTCCAATCAGGGAGAAAGCAGCTGGCCTCTTGTCTCGTGTACAGAAAGGCACATGACGGAGCGAGAGGCATTGTGGGGTCGCGCAGCTGCACTCGCTTTTCACCTCAACCTGCTGCAGAGAGAGGTGTTCATCCAATGTGCTGGAAACCAGGCGGTCATATAGTAGTATGAAGTGTTTTCTAGTCTTCTTCTTATCACTTATCCTGGATAGTTGAACTTCAGACATACATTTTTACATTCATATTTTGAAGATGTAAAGTAACATAGTAGATAAAATGGTATTATAGTAACCACAAACAAAGGAGTTTTTGGATGAATCAGCATTCTGTGAGGAAATAATTGCACAGTATATGGGTTTTTTAAGGTGTACTGATATGATTCCAGCTAGCATTGCGTGTCCTCTTTTGTCATTTAGTGATCTTGCTGGTTGAAGTTAGCTTATGTATTCTCTTGAAAGCCCTCATCTTTTCATAGGAGGATGACATTCATTTGTTTTTCCTCCGAAATTGTGAAGTGAGAAAAGTATTAGTCTTGTGCAGGTTGTGATCTGCAGTCTTAGGTGAGATTCTGTCATGTCACCATCTGCTACCAGTATGCCTTTTTTGGCAGCTGCTTGCTCTGTGGAGTGATGTGTTCCTGCCTCAGATAACACATATAAAGATAAATTCCACACACAAAAAATATGCAGCCACAAATACACAACGCCAGATTCTCTCTAAGGGAATTTATTTGTGGTGTATTTTCAGGCAATATGTGCCTTAATATATATATAAAGTGATCGTTTTGCTGTGTACTATGGATGTTTTAGTCCATTAGTCTGAGTAAAAAAATACATTTAGACCAGCATAAAGTATCACTACTGAGGGAGCTGTCAAACCTTGTCCAAAAATGTTATTCAACATGTCAATCTAACTTAACCCTTCTCCAGATTGTCCTTTATGATAAGTGCAATTTACATCAGACAATTATTACATGATTATATTCCACCAAGCTCATACAGTATAATTACTCCATTATGCAAAACAGGGCCGCTCTGTGCCTTTGAGCCAAACAAATCTGTCTGCATACTCTAATAGGACAAATAATTCAGTATTTTAGTATAAAATCCATCTCACAGTTATTATCGGGTACTGTGGGCCTTCATGGTCTGCACTTTTATGTCATTCGGTGTAGTTTGAGAGTGAGTTGTTCATGAATATCGATTGGTCTGTACTTGACCTTAGGAATAACATTTATAGAAACAGAAAGCAATTTTGATCTTTAATTGAACAGTTCCTGGACTGAGAAAATGAAGCATATAGACCAGTCTGTAAGCAAAATGTCACAACAGGTTACGTCAATAGCCTTTGACACACACACACAGGATTTGGCTCAGAGCAATGTCAGCATTGTTGTTTCCCCAAAGTAATTGTGTACTTTGTGTTTATGTGTTGATTCTATGAAATTCTCAGAGGTCAAAGGTCAGGGTCACACAGCATCACCTCTGTAGTTGTACATCAGCAAGGGAGATCTTTGTTGTCACACAGGCACACAGGCCACTGTTCTGTGTTGTGTTACGTATCTGTCCTTTAACACCCCCCCCACCCCCCACCCCCCCCCCCTGGCTCCTTTACACGACCTCCCCGGCAGCGTTTTTCACATTGACAGCAGCGCTCACCCTGTGGGGCAGCGTAAGCACGGTGCAGCTGCCGGCAAAGATAAGAACCGGGTTTATTTTCTCCCCAAACACTGTTGTGTTAAAAGGCTACCAAAGAACCAAAGGCAAGACAGGGGAGGACTGTCAGATAGAACCTCATTGTTACCCAGCTGACGAATGGGTCCTAATAGGCAGCTGCAGAAACCAAAACACAGCCGACAGCAGCCGTAGGAAAGCTGAAGCTCCTTTGTGGCCGTATCCCTTTTTTTAAAAACTGGTGGTATTTAGTTTCACAGGTGGCTAAGGTTGAGCTTCATGTGCTTGTTGGTGGTTATATTCCCAGGTGCTCAGAGTATGTTGGCAAGACACTGAAGTAAATCTAATATACAGGTCTGCACCTTACAGTACATGGCAGCTCCGCCTCCATCAGTGTGTGAATGTAGGTGTAAGTGGGAGTGAAGCACTTTTACACTGCTCCCAGGGTAAAGGTGCTACATAACTGTAGTCTTTGCAAGTTTCAAATCCCAACAGAAACATTTTTTTGGAAAAATGTTTTTTTTTTCAGGTTTCAAATTATGACGTGATTAATGATTTTTCCCTTATCTCTAGTTTCAGCAACGTTTTTCTTTGAAAGTCCACTCTCCCTCATGCTCTCACCCATCTGTACTAATAAGTAATTATATGCTATTGGGTGGTAATTAGCCTCTGAGGATGTGACCAAGCCTTATGGGCTTCATCTGTCAGAGACTTGTATGACACGCAGTGTGGGCTGCTTGGTGTTAGCTGTAGCATGGAGCGTCATCATGTCAGATTACAGTTGTAGCTAGTCAGCACAGATGTGTAATTAAGGAAGCTGGTGCAGCTGAGCGGCCACTCGAAGCAATATCCCTGAGAGGATTACAGCTCAAGAATTGAGGCATTGTCACAGACACAAACACAAACTGTTTACAATGGCCACTATATTGTTTGTTTACAAAGTTATTAGAAAAGAATTTAGAAAAATAGGCTTATTCCCCTTTTGCTGAAGGTTTGATGAGAGGATTTGCTGTTGTTGTTGTTGTTGTGCTGTTTTGTAAATACTCATGAAGCTTAAAGGCATGGCTACCAGGGATTAGCTTATAATGTAAACAGGGGGAGAAAACTTGCATGGTTGTGCACTATTGGTGACAAAATGTGTCACATATTCTAAATCCTGATCATATAAAACGGGTCTATTTCACCCTTCTGTCGCCATCTGCCATCTGTTTACACATACAAAACACTCAGAATGGACTCAGAATAGCTAATCAAATAAGAAAAAAACAAGATTTTATCCACTCATATAGCCTTGATGCTAAGCTAAGGTAAACTGCACAGACATGGCAGTAGTACCAGTCGCACCTGATTGCTTCATTTGAAACAAACCACGTCTCCTAAATCATACTGTACAGACTAACGTGACTAATCAAATGTGCAGAGTAAAGCAGTAAAGTTTCCAAGCACAGCATAAAAGTTTTGGCTTCATGGCTCATTGGTTTTTAATACATCCTAACAAAGTGATTTATGACTACACCTGCCCTTGACCTATTTAAAGGACCGATTTAGGGATGCTGAGTAGAGATGTGCCTATTCTTAGGTAAACATTACATAAACCAGAGATGAATGCTGTTGCACTCCGACACTTGCTGGCTCACTGAGTTGGGGTGTTAGCAATTTATAGAATACAAAAAAAGAGGCCATGTTTTTTTTTTCCTTGTTGTTGTTCCTGCTGAGCACTTTGTCTTGTTGCTTTCTCTATGCTGAATCCTCATATACAGTAGTGAGCCGTGGCATAGACGTAAAACCTCTTTGCCTGTTGATGGATCATCCTAATGCCTGTCTCTTTCTATAATTCCACAGTGACAGTTTAGTTGCTGCTCACTGCACACACACACCCAAGAAAGGTTGTCACCACTCAGAAAAGACTTCCCCTATGGACTGCTTTCTGCTCAGCCTGGCCAATTAAAGTGTTAGATTGTGGAAAGCGAAGTAGCAGCTGTTTAATACTCTTTCTTCTTAGGCTTGGTCTCTATGGAATCGGGAGAATTTAGACTCGTCTGTCTGTGGGATGTCTCTCTACTTGGCATTTAGAAAATCTGCAGTCTGATGGCTTCAGTTATACAAAGATCTGCAAAGTATAGATGAATATAAGAGGGTTATGCAGTGAAACCAAAGGATGTAGCCCCTTCTGTTAATATGAGGGTTCATTGAAACATGTGTATCTTAATGTATTATTGCACCTCTGTGCTGTATTGTATTGAATTTGGAGTTGAATGTGCTCTCTCTGATGATCAGGTAAGCCAAAAATGTTGGTTCTGGCAAAGACACCACACTGCAGAAAACTGCAGAAGCAGGTTTAGCCTATCAAGGTCACATGCTTCTAGGATGTATAGTTATGGAGAACAAATGTACAGTCTATGAGAAATGCAGCCTGGAGTTAGCAGTCTCAAAAACTGGTGCAATAACACAGAGAGCAAAGAGAACTGTCCGTGGTGCTGAAAGCATCATGAGCTCCCATACAGGCTAATACTCTGCTTTCATTTGACATCTTGTCAGGTCATGGAGTTACTGTATATTACATTTCCCCTCTACAGCTTTATAAACATTTATCAGTACCTGGAGATTAGGCAGCTCAAGATCATTCATTCTTAAAGTGTTTCCCCATTTCTTTCCTTCAGATTTCACGTTTGCTTTCCATTTCCCTGCACTCCTTAAATTACCCAATCAGCAATCTAAATTCAAGGGTCAGGTCCTCTCTATATTCACATCACTCAATTAAAGTGAAATCGATGCCTAACCTTTGCACTCTTCTCACACCCCAATCAGCTGTTTTATTTCTTGGCATCAGCAGTTCTTTCAACAGTCCGCTGACATAACTCAGCTCAGAAATCTGACAATGACTGCAAGGGGAAATTAATTTAGTCAGAAATTGAGTCCACACCAAAGTTTGTTTCATGTTTACTTTGAACATATAAAGCTTTGACATACTTTCAAAGAGCTAAACACACTTTGATTCCTCTGCAAAGCACAGATCATGTTCTGAACATCAGACTAAATCATGATCCACCCAGCTATTCCTTATTTGCATTTTTCGCTCCGTTGACCTTGAAGCTCGTTTTAACATTTTCTTTCCCCCCGCAAGAGTACTAACACTTCTAACGGCTTTTTTTTTTTTTAACCTCCTCCCCCCACAGACAGTAATTTCCTGTTGGGTAATGCCCAGGGCCACCGCGGCTACCCCATTGTCTACTGCTCAGACGGCTTCTGTGAACTGACAGGCTTCACAAGAACAGAGGTGATGCAGAAGAACTGCAGCTGCCGCTTCCTTTATGGGACCGACACCAGCGAGCACGTGGCACAACAGATGGAGAAGGCTCTGGAGGGCAGAGAGGAGTACCAGTCTGAAGTTCACTTCTACAAGAAAAATGGTGAGTGCATAGGAAGGAGTTGTAGCTGTGAGTTTTATCGATGTGTATCCTTAGATGAGACTTTGTTAAAGGGCAAAAAGACACAATTCGCCATCCAGAATCCAGTACCTGCCCTTTTCAAACTAATCAAGACCATTCATCACTGGCAGCTGACAATAGGCCTGCTACTTCTTTTAAAACGTCTTAAGGAACTCAGTAGTTGTTTGACACTGATGATGCTGTCATGACTGCCGTGGATCCCATAAAAGGGAGTCAATAAATGTGCTCAGTGCTTTTCTAAAATTGCCTGTTTCAGTGCAAATTAGCGAAATGCTAATTGTTAGCTGCTGTAGGTGACACAGCTTAACTTTTTGTTCTCTTTTATGTTGTTCTGGTTTGATCAAAGCACAGCAAGATAAATTCTGTGTGTGTGTGTGTGTGTGTGTGTGTGTGTGTGTGTGTGTGTGTGTAGGGGAAAGGGTGGGGGTTGATTATTTCACTGACTGCTGATCAGAATGGGCTATTCAACATCTAGTGAGAAGGAGAAAGGTCATTACACATGCATGTAGCTCAGATCACTTTAAAGGGTAAACCGAGCAGTCTGTTTGTTTCTGCTGTCTCTTTAATCCACAGTGTGTTATAAAACCCCTTTAATACAGATTATAATTCACTCAGTCAGTAAATGAGTAGTAATGACGAGTACAAGTAAAAATCCTTCTTTCTTGGTCTTTTTTCCACTTTATTGTGTCATTAAAAGGTCTTCATAAAGGATTGTAAATTATGCTTTGTGATATCATTTGCTCTTCTAAGAAATGTTTATACCTTCCTGGCTAAATAAAGAAAGTCACAATAGAAGGACTTATCTGTTAGAGGGACATCACATCACATTTTTTCTGCTGATTATCAGACTAACATGAAAAACTTCACAGACATCCTTGTCATGTATGGTTCATGGCTGCTGGAACAACACAGTACTCTGGTCCTGAATGAACAGAGTACGGTTTCATTTCTAACACTTAGGTCACTGTTGAGGGTACGTTTAAGTTTTCCACGCAGCATTGCTTCTTATTAGTTTTGATGAATACTATGATGTGTTCATGCTCTTTGTGTCAATAAATTTCAGGCACAACAGTTGGGAGCCCCAGGAAAACATCCTTGACCCGAGACTGTTGGCTGCATTCAACAAGAAGTAAGGGTTCTTATCAAGACAAATGATTGAGCTGTCTTTCAAAATCAGCTGCAGCCATGTGCAGAAATTTCTTTTTATTTCTTTATGTCAGCAGAATACCTAGTAACTACACTTTGCATTGGTTACTGAAATTTGTATTCATTGTAGAGAGCAAGAAAAAGAACTTCTGCTGCGCAAAAGAGGAAAAAGGCCAAGGGGAAGACCACGGAAAATTCTAGTAAGTAAAACCTCAAAACGGCAGTGTTTCTTCAGGTCTTGCTCCAGAGTATCTAATATCTGCTTTTCAAAATTTAGGAAAATTTGCCTGAAGCTCCAAAGTCACGCAGCTCTTCATCTGGTTCATCCTCTGGTTCATCTTCTGATTCCTCATCCTCCTGCTCTTCCTCGTCGTCCTCGTCAGACGATGATGATGATGACGATGACAGCCAGGACCAACAGGCAAACCCGACCATCAGAACCAGAGAGCTACATCCTGTCCCACAGAAGAAGGCTCAGATTGTCATGGCAAAACAAGAGCCCCCAAAGAAACGAAGCAGGCAACCTCTACCCCTAGAGGTGAAAGAATTTCAACAGAACAAGGGCCCTCGCAAAATCCTGAAGCCCACCAAAGATACAGATCTTCCTGGAGCAATAAAGAAGCCTGTTCACCCTGTGAACTTCACCTTTATGGGTTTCCACCGAAGCTCGGCCAGGGATACAGCGGGTGGTCAGAACCGAAACTCTCTGACCCCAGGTGGAGCAGTTAAAAACTCTGTGGGCGCTATCGGATCTGGCAGACCGTCAGTTCAGCCTTCCTCCTTTCCCCTAAACAAATCGAGCCAGAGCAGAAATGTCGCTGAGAGTAAACTGTCTGTATCCAATATGAACAGCGGGACAAGTCTGGATTTGAAAGCAGCTGCAAGTAAATCAAAAGGAGTAGCAGCATTGAATTTGAATACGTCCAAACACCCCATTCAAGGAACCACTCAGCACACACTAAGCTCCCCCAATGGACAAAAGAAACCCCAGACACCAGTGTCAACAGTGCAGCGGATACCCAATACTAAAACAGCGCCTTCGCTAACGTCTAAGAACGCTCCCTCTAATCAAAGTTCTGGCCTTCAGCCCCTCAACCTTCAGAACAAACCAGCTCAGACCAACAATTCTCCTGGTAACAGCACTACACCAGCATCAGGCCCGAGAAATCCCACAACACCAGCCAGAAAACCTACTGTGCCTCAAAATCAGGAGTGTAATACTCCTAAAAGTCCATCAACCCCTGTAAAAGTGCAGGGCAGAAAAACCCAGGCAGGGGCCGACAAAATCAGGGAGGTGAACGAAATCCAGACTTCTACAGTCCAAGGAAGACTGGAGAAGAGCAGCATGCATAAATCCCCCACAGAGGCCAACAGATCAGCCTCCAAAGATGGCAAGAAAGCCAAAATGAATGACATGAGCACGGGTGAAGAGGAGAGCTGCTCAGACTCCGACCAGGATTCTTCCTATGCTGGACAGGAACGATCGGTAGTTGTCCAAAACCAGGACTGGAAGCCCACACGCAGTTTGATTGAACATGTGTTTGTAACGGATGTGACGGCTAATCTAGTTACAGTCACAGTCAAGGAATCTCCAACCAGTGTGGGCTTCTTCAGCATTCGCAACTACTGACAGAACTGGAGAAGCCAACAAGTGCGGATTTGCATTCTTTTGAATAGACAAACACACCAGTGAATGAATTAATGGCTTCATTTGTTCTTCATCTTCTTTTAGTTAAGGCCAACTTTTGGGCATGGAAAAATGACAAAAAGTACCAGAATTTAGTCATTGATTGTAATTATTTATTTGCTAACAGACAGAATGGAAAAAATTGTGGCAGGTGAGCATGACGGCTTCTTTTATGGATAGTGGACATTTAGTTCATAATCTGTCAGTGTTGTGATTCCATATCAATTACTAGCTACCATAAGCCTGTTTCAACTCCTTTGTAGTATTGAGTCAATAGTATTCCTTGTTTTTTAACATTTATAATTAGCTACCTCTGTTTTTTATGTATATTCATTTATTCTTGGGACAGGAAAACCTTTCCCTCCAGGGTATACCATCATTGTGTTCATATAATTGTTTTTATATATATATATATGTATATATATGTAGCTATAAAAGTATTGGATATTCTGACTTGTTTTTGTGCCAGCAACCAACTCAAGCAGGAGACAACAGCTTAATTTCTGTGCACAGGAAAAAAAAAAACATCAGCACTGTGCGCACTATTATCATCTCAAAAAAAAAACAGGTTTCATTCCACTGTGCAGCCAGTTTATCAGTGCGGTTTCCCAAACGGGCTGAAGCATGTGGGGAGTCAGATACTATATCTCTGTTCCCTCCCAATGCTCAGATAAGACTCAACCCTGGCTGAGGTTTGCTCTTCTGCCTTTGCATCACTTCTACCCGTCAAACAAAATATTCACCAGCAGTTTCCGTATTCTCGGATTTGTAATTAATGTGTGTTGACGTGGGCAGGAAGACACCTGAGGAGGCGTCCTCCACACTGTCACAGCTTACTTTTAGAACGCTGCTTTGTGGTCTAACTTGACAATAAATGGCTCAGCATTGTTTGTCGATAACCACAAAATACCACTGTCAAAATGTCTAGTACTAAAATATCTTTTTCTTTTTTTTTTACTTTCAGCATCAGCCTTCTTATTTCACCCCTCATGCATGGGTTCAGGAGCTGCAGGCTCAGCCTCCCAGAGAATTTAAAAAAAGGGGGTCTTTATCTGATGTAACAGAAAAGAAACCGCAACAATACGCGCTACTTTCTGCTCCCTCGAGAGGAGTTCAGCAACAAAGCACTTCGACTGAACTCTTCTGTCTAATCCTGCTCTGCAGACTGTGCCTTTCTTTCTCTCAAAGACTAAACACAAAGGCATTACCCCAAAGATAGCTAGAATTTCAGGTTGTTCAATAAAGGAGCACCCCTAGAGCATAGCATGGAGACTGTACCGTTTTTTTTTCCTGTCTATATTGTTTAACATTGGGGGAAGACTGAAAATGTATGGAGCAGGTAAATATTGATAACATAAAGATCCAAATAGAAGTAGGTTCCATTCAGCATTATTACTGAATACATAAATCAAAAATGTAGGCAAAATGATTAGTGTAGACCTTATTAAAATATCTTTTATCTCTACTACATGATAGGTTAAGAGG